>PYXC01001355.1:7500-297500 GCA_015244755.2 Tenualosa ilisha
GCATAACCGTTTTTCTTTTCTGTTGCTTTGTACTGTATACTAATTTAATAAGAACAAATCAGGCACATTTCCTCGATTTATAGCAGTGTTTTTCATGTGCTTAAGAATTGTTGAATAGTACAGGATGTTACTTTAAGGTTTTGTTTGATTTGCAGCCCTGCAAGATGATATATTTAAAAAGGAAACCTTCATGAAACTGTAATGGCATATCTGAAGCCATTGTGAGTCCATTAGAGGGGGTAATGGTGCTGCAAGGTTTCCTCTTCACATGTCCTAGTCTGCAGACTGACTGTGTGTGTGTGTGTGTGTGTGTGTGTGTGTGTGTGTGTGTGTGTGTGTGCGTGTGTGTGTGTGTTTCTCTCCGCAGCACACCCACTACCCCCGCCTCATCCCCATCATCACGAGCAACTGCACGTCCAAATCAGTGGCTGTGAGACGGTAAGAGTTGTTAATCACACTCATCAAAAAAACATAAATCCCACATGAGCTGTCTGGCTTTAGAGGAGATTTCATGGATAGTTTGTGTGTTGGATGAAACTAACTTGTGGTGTTTTTGTTTTTTGTTGTTTATTTGTTTGTTTTTTCCTCCCTGTTAGACGTTGTTATGAGTTTTTAGACCTGATGTTGACAGAGTGGCAGACGCACACCCTGGAGAAGTGAGTCTTATTTCTTTCTCTCACGCACACACTCACACACACACTCACAATCACATACTCACACACACACAAACACACACACACACACACACACACACACACACACACACACACACACAGTTCACCAACCCACCCCCTACACACACACACACACACCACACACACACACACACATACACACACATTGGGAGGTATATTGGCAGAAATTCCTAATATTTAGGAAAACATGATCATGCTCTTTCCAACACTATCTCTCAGTCTTCCACATACATACACGCAAACACATACACTCAATCTCACATTAGTGACATTTTCTGTAATGGTGTGTGTGTGTGTGTGTGTGTGTGTGTGTGTGTGTGTGTGTGTGTGTGTGTGTTGTGTGTGTGTGTGTGTGTGTGTGGTCTGCTCGACTAGTCCACCGATGAGTGCCCTCCTCATGAGCCTGCGTGTGTCTCTGTGTGTGCGTGGTTGGAGAATATTGATGATGTAGGAGTGAGCGGCATCCATGCGCCCCAGCCGTAGCCATGGCAACTTTTCCCCAGAGCCCTTTAAAAAGCGTTGTGGGCTCTGTCTTGTCTCCCTCTCCTCTCTCCTTGTCTCTCCCAGAGGGGCTGGCTTTGCCTGGGGTCCTCAGAGAGCCTCCTCTGTCCTGGGCACTCTACTCTAGTTCGATTTACTCCATAATTCATTTATTTAGTTCTGGGCATTAGAGTCTGTAATTGGGTTCAGCCCTGGTATGCCCAAATTTTAGTTAGGAGACAGACAGAGGTAGAGAGACGACGCACAGTCAGGAGACAACAGCTGCTTAGTGTGTGTTGATTGAGTGAATGAGTGAGTGTATGAGTGTGTGTGTGTGTGTTTGCTCACTTGTAGTTGTGTGTTGAGAGTGTGTGTGTGTGTCGGTTTGTTTGCGTTGCCGGTGCTCAGCCATGTTTCCCTACTACCCCAGACACGTGGCCGTGCTGTCAGAAACCATCAGGAAAGGCATCCACGACGCCGACTCAGAGGCTCGCTCCATCGCCAGGAAGTAAGAACCTTCACACTCTCTCTCTCTCTCTCTCTCTCTCTCTCTCTCTCTCTCTCTCTCTCTCTCTCTCTCTCTAGACTCTTTCTCTCTCTCTGACAGGACTTAACTTGCATTTCTTTAGTTTGAATGTGTGTAGCCATGTGTAGATTATTCTAGCACATGTATTTTGAGTTGTTAATCTCGTTAAGCTTTTGAGTAATAAGGTTTTCCTTCTGCCTTTTACAATTTGTGTTGTAAAAGTGGTCTTGACTTGATTTAATGTCTCTCTCTCTGTCTCTCTCGCTGTCTCCATCTCTCTGTCTCTCTCTCTCTCTCGCTCTTGTGCTCTTTCTCTCTCCTCCCTCTCTCTCTTTCTCTGTTCTATCTCTTTCTTGCTGTCTCTCTAGGTGTTATTGGGGTTTCCATGGCCATTATAGCCGAGAGGCAGAGCACCTGTACCAGGCTCTGGAGTCGACCTATCAGAAGGCTCTGCAGTCTCACCTGAAGGGCTCTGACAGCGTCATGTCCCTCCCTCAGTCAGACCGCTCCTCCTCCAGCTCTCAGGAGAGCCTCAAGTGAGAGCACACACACACACACACACACACACACACACACACACACACACACACACGCACGCTGATATTAAGATAGTCACGTATGCACATATGCAAACATCTAGAGATAGACATTGATAATTGTCACACACGCACATGCACACACACACACACACACACACAAATTAACCCTGACGAATCAAGCTGATGTTTTGAGGCAGTGTTGTTAGAGATAAGTGTTTATATTGCTGAGTTCACTTCTATTTAGATATTTAATACAAGTTGCTGGAAGACTTTAACATTAACCTTGTGCCCTGTGGCAGCGACTGCCTTAAATAGCAGTTATGTTGAGTTCCCTCAGGTTAGCCTGTTCCTGACTGCTAATCATATTTGGCTCAGGTTAGCATGCCAGAAGACCATTAAATGCTTATCAGATTTGTCAAGCATAATGATCGCCTTGTAACAGGTGATGTCATCACAAAATCTGCGAGACTAGGTCTCTGAGAGAGAGAGAGAGAGAGGAGAGAGAGAGAGAGAGAGGAGAGAGAGAGAGACCTGTGCTAAAGGCATTTGTTTTCTTGACTAAGGGGTGCAAATCCTTCACTTGGATATCTAAATATCTGGAGTCTCTGAGTTGTTGCCACAGACGAATGGTCTCATTTTGCATGTCCATTTTTTATTAGTTCGGATAGGTCTGAAAAGCTGAATCTGCATTTGGTATACTTAAATTGTTATTTATGATATTGTTAGCGAACAGAGCAGTAATTGATTTTAACAAATGGCTTTTTGACTACTTTAAAATGAGCCTCATTAGTTTGTCTGCAGGAGCCTTTTAAAATCTGATTTATACCCATTAATGAGCGCTTAAAGAGCTTTTTAGGAGGCTCGTTAGAGAGATTTTGTATTAAAATAGTTTTCTTAGAATAATAGCAGTCTGGTGTAATGATCACAGTAAATGAATGAGTGATCTGACGCTTCATTGACATTAAGAGAGTGCCTTCTGATTTTAAGTCATAAATCTGACCAGTGGTCTGTCCTCGTTGTCAGCGTAAAGCAGCTGAGTGTCCTGTACCTGTGACAGAAGCGACTCTGACAAGTGATCTCTTTTTGTCTCTCTTTATTTGGTTCTCGTGCTCCTGTCTGTTTTCATCTCTCCATCAAATGATTCTCTTCCTAGGTCCTGTTTGAAGCAGAGGAAGGAATTATAAACTCCTTCACATCAGCAGATTTTAATGCCCTCTCCCTCTTCCTTTCTCTCTCTCTCTCTCTCTCTGAGGGCATTTGGTGACCTCTGTGACCTAGAAGCATAAATGACCTGTCAGTCATATCATTGTTGCTTAATGCTGCCCATTTCACTGCCTCGCTCGAAAGACTGACAGAGTAACAGATGAGACCCTTAGACGCTGGCTGATTGGCACAGACTCTGTCTTTACACAAAAGCATCTAGGCACTCTGTCTTACAATGAGGGCTTTATATATGGCCTTCATGCCCCCCCTCAGGCGCTCTCCCAACCTCTCCACTGCCAGGTGAGAATCCCAAAAGAGAAAGACACAAAGGCCACCAGCAGGGGGAGCCAAACCAGTGCCCACCAGTGCTGCAGGAAGTAGTCAGACAGTGTGAATGCACTAGATGCAACATTTCTAACCTGACACTTCTAACCTGTTCCCTCCTTCCCCCTCTCTCTCTCTCTCTCTTCTCTCTGTCTGTCGCACTCGCTCAATCATACTCTCTTCTCTCTCACTCGCTCTCACCCTCTTTCTCTCTCTCTCACACTCTCTCTCTCTCGCTTAATTTCACTCTCTCTCTCTCTCCCTCCCTCCCCAGCCGGCCCTTCTCTGTGAAGAGTGTGATTGGAGGCAGTATGACCAGGAGTACGTACAGCTCTTCATTTGTCTGTTTCATAGTGTATTATTAATACTATTTGATGCTGTATACATGTCTTTGAAATTAAGTTACACAACTACGTATTTGGTTTGAAGTTTTTTTGTAGTCAACAGATTTCAGTTTTCATCACACTACGTGCACTACATGCAACTGTACTATTCTTTTTCCTCATCATCTACAATAAAACCCTCTTGGTATCAACACCCCAAAAAACTATTTATTCTTTCGTTAAAGCCATCATGCCTGAAATTGTCCCTCTTCCTCCTCCTCCTCTTCCTCCTCCTCCTTTTCCTCCACAGGTAAGGTGGTGACCTCACGAGTCCCATCCACACCTGGATCACTCCAGCGTTCCCGTAGCGACATCGACGTCAATGCAGCAGCCAGCGCCAAGTCCCGCATGTCCACTGTGCCCTCGGCCACGCCCTTCAGCTCGGCCGCCGCCCTACCCCCCGGCTCCTACGCCTCATTGGGTAAGACAGACCAGGCCTTCTCTCTCTCTCCCACCCCTCCCACCCCAGAGGAAGCAGAGGACTGCACAGTCATCAGACTTGAATTGTGCTTAAGTTGCGTGTATGTTGTGTGTTTTGAGGTGGCGTTTTTAGACTTTAAATGTAAATGTGTATTAAGTTGAGTTGAACAGACAGATGGAAACAAATACACACACATTCATGCACACACATTCACACACACACAAATACACACACATTCACACACACACAAATGCACACACATTCACGACTGCATACACATGCATTTACACACACACTTGTCATACATTCTCCCACAAACATACACACAAACACAGTCTCACACACACACACACACACTCTCACACACACACACACACACGGAAACATCATGTATAACTTGCTCCAGCAGCTAGACTCATGCTGAACACACACTTTAGGCTATTTACCCACTTATTTACTTCCTGAACATCTTTTTCGGACGGAGCCCATCCATCTCGGGCGCGGTGTCTGTTTTTCCTAATTGATGATGCTTCTGATGAAAAGTCCATAAAACCCAGTGGCTTTTAGCGTCCCGCTGAGCACAGAGCATCAATCAGGCTGATGGGGCTGGAGCAGGAGCCGGGGCGGGGGGGGAGGGATTAAGCTGTGCAGTAAGGGGTGGAGGGGCAGCCTCTCTCTCTTTCTCTTTCTCTCTCTCTCTCTTTCTCTTTCTCTCTCTCTCCCTCTCTCTCTCAGCCCCTTCTCCTGCACAGTACTGCAGTTTAAGAAGCAACCACCCACCACTAGGGAGTGAGTGTGAGTGTGTGTGTGTGTGTGTGTGTGTGTGTGTGTGTGTGTGTGTGTGTGTGTGTGCATATGTGTGTGTGTGTGTGTGTGTGTGTGTGTGTGTGTGTGTGTGTGTGTGTGTGTGTCCTATGACAGCGAAGTTTAGAAGACGACCACCCACCACTAGGATTGGTGTGTTTGTGTGTGTGTGTCCTACAACAGGGAAGTTTAGAAGGAGACCACCCACCACTAGGATGAGTGTGTGCGTGTGTGTGGTGTGTGTGTGTGTGTGTGTGTCTGTCTGTGAGAGAGAGATAGATAGATTGACCAGAGATGGGAGTTGTTACTTATGTTATTTCTTTCCAAATCAGACCTTTAGCAGGGAGGGTAAATAAAAATGCTGTGTATTAAAGTTATATTTTCTAGAAACATACCTTATCTAAAAACATACACATGCTCTAGTGTAGAGTTTTTAGTCTCAACACACATGGAAAAAAGAAACTTGGGATGGGAAAGTGTTACAGACAGCCACAGTGTGTCCTGTGTATAAGATCCCTGCTAGTGCTCTCTTGCTCAGCCTGTGAATCTAACCCCATTGCCTCTGCAGTGCCCCGCTCAGATCTGCTTCTGTCCTGCTAACAAGCTATTTGCTCTGCTGCTAACTTTGCCTATGATGCTTTGCCATTTGCTTTGCTTGTACAGTTTAATGGTTTTAACAGCTTTTGCCCAACGTTCTTCATGCCTGTCCCTCTCAGCCCCGCTCAGTATGGTTCAGGGAAATTATGGAGGACAATCACAATCACATTATTACATGGCGATTATATTATATTATATTATATTATATTATATTATATTATATTATATTATATTATATTATTTCACTTTCTGTGCACTACATTTGTAAATCTACTCATGTAGTGCTTTTTGTTCTCATAGCTCCTGTAGATAGATGTGATTTTTGAGCATCTGTGTTGTGTTAATGTTGTTTCCACTGAACCATCTGTGTGGAGGCCCAGGGTCCTCTCTCCCCCTTCTCCACCCTTTGCTTAACTAGTACTAACCTCTGACTCTCACGCCTCCCCTCCCCTCTGTCCAACTCTCTCCTCTCCTCTCTTCTCCTCTCCTCTCTTCTCTCTCTCCTCTTTCTCTCCACTCTCTCCTCTTTCTCTCCACTCTCTCTTCTCGTTTTTCTCTCCTCCTCTCTCTGTGCTCTGCTGCTTTTGCATATTGCTGTAAAGATGGCGCGCCTGGCAGGCCAGATGGTAAGCCTTTGTGTGTGAATTTGTGTGTGTGTGTGTGTGTGTGTGTGTGTGTGTGTGTCTGCGTGTATGTATGTTGTTTTTTATGTGTGTGCGTATGAATCTATCTGTCTATGTGTACATCTCTCTCTCTCTCTCCCTGTATCTCTGTGTATCTCTGTGTTTCTCTATGTCTGTCTGTCTGTCTGTCTCTTTCTGTGTGTGTCTGCCCAGGCTGGTGAGGTATGGGGTGTGTGGTGTTGCCAGCTCCAACTACACACCATTGTAGTTGTCTTGTGTGAAGTGTGTGTTTCTGTGCGTCCTCGAGCTGCTTTTCAGACACCGCATGTCCTGATTGCATGGTCTGGTCTCCACCCTTTCAGCCTACTCTAACACACACACACACACACACACACAGACACATACACGCACACACACACAGTACTGCAGTTTCATAGACACATCATGGCTGTTGATCAGAGAGGTAAATGGCAATTTGGATTCTTGATTTTAAACACAAAGTATCATGCTTCATGTTGTATGTAGATCAGAACCAGAATCAACATTGGATTCATCATGTTAACACATACACTGAATTTGGTCCTGACCCCCCGTGTCACTCTAACAATACAACAGATAGACATGTTAATTAGTTATAACCAATCAAGAGACAGAGGAAGGATATAATTCAAGAAATGTGTGTCAAATGATAGTCTTACCATGTGTCTTACCATCTTTGTTACCTGTTGATTTATTAGGCATCTGTCTCCAGGTCTGTCTGAGCATGTGGTCATACAAGCTCAATGTTTGACAAATGTGTTTGTTGTGAAAAATGTCCTCAACTGTCTTTAACGTCCTAAATGTCTATGTTTATATGCCATGTGTATGCAGTTATACATTCGTAGCACTGTAAACTGTAAACTGTATGGAGAACTGAGGGCAGACAGCTGATGGGACACACTAGGTTCTGCTCTAGTAGTTTAAGAGCAGTGCTTTGTTTTGTTTAGTTTAGTTATATATATATATATAAATACAACAAAACTAAACAAAACAAAGCATATATACTATGTATAAATTAATAGTATTCATAATAATTGCTGTTATTACTATTATTTTTACTTGCACCTTATGGGTTTGCACTTGTAATTCTTGCACTAGCCTATGTTGGATGATGCCCGAATGTAATTTTGCTGTTATTACCTCTGCCAAGGAGGTTTGTACTAATTGACAAGGTTGGCCACTTGGTACGGTAGAATCCAACCTTTAGCTAGTTATCACACTGACTAACAATGTTGATGTCAGTGTTAGCAGTCAATGTTAGCCTGAAAGAGGTTGTACAACAGGTCTAAAAGGGACTGGCCCCCCTCAGTTATTCCAGTTCCAGTTTCTCAGTTTGACCATAGACCCTCACTTTCTCCAGTGCATTGACCTGACCTTTGACCTTTGAGCTGACCATAGACCCTCACTTTGCGCATTCCCCTTATCGAGGCCTCAGTTAGATGCTCATGCGGGGTCAGAGGTCAGCTTTATATCAGTCACTCTCTTATCCCACTTCCCTTTCTGCTGAATCATGCAAGGTGTTTATATCAGTACTCCAGGGGCCAAAGCACTGGGTAACAATGGCAACCTTTTCTGTTGGATCCAAGTCTGTAGTTGCTTAGCACCTTAAGAAGGTGCGCATTTATTGTTCTGAGACTGCATCCGTTAATGCAAATGATGTCAGCACTTCAATATTTACCATTTTTACAATTTTTCTGTACCCTTTTACCAATTGGTAACCTACTTTGGTAACCTACTTTGGTAACCTACCTAAGTTTTATATCTGTCCGAACTGCTCCATTGATACTGCTGAACTGAGGTTTTTTGTAGGTGTAACATGTGTGTACTTTGTACAATGGTATTTAATTATGATGAGAGCCTATTTTATTTATTTATTTGTTAACAAAACTGATAATTTTTTGCAAGATGCCAAAATAGGCCACAGGGCTCATTTTTCTCTCTGCTCCCTACTAGATGTTGCAACAGGCTCCCTGTCACCTGTAGTATTCGGTCATATTCAGGGTGGCGGCCTAAATACTTTTTCTTGGCCCATCCCTTGGTTTGTTCCTCAGAACCTTTATTTCTTTTGCTTTGTCACAGAGCTGCTAATTATCAGTTGTTCCATTGTAAGCAATCATAGATAGCCTTGATCTGTAAACCTCTTGCTCCATGTCGGCATCTTTTCATGGCAAGGGCGATAATCTCCTTATTTAGAATCATGATATGTTGATGGTGGAGTATTATGCAAATCACCAAATGGCCATAAACTGGATGGGAGACAATGTGTATAAACTGTTAATCTCTGTTAACAATATGCTCGGCCATCATCACAGGCCCACAATGTAAGATCTTAATGGCTTTATGTTGTATGCATAGTTGTTGATTAGAGGAATATGGATGTAGATATTTATGCGGGTCAAAACAGTATAGTCTTTTTTTTTATGCGCGCGTGTGTGTGGTGTTGCAGCCTGAGGTCAGTTATTTTTAGGTGTGCTTATTTTATCGGTTATCGGCGTGTTATATACACCTGATGTTATTTTCCCGACCTTTTATGGGGCCGATACTGATGTGTCGGAAGGCGAAGGATTGTCCTGGTTCAAAGTTTGCCACTATCAGACAGCTTCTGCCCTCCCCCCCACCCTGAGAAAAGGCCCATATTTCATCAGTTATGATGTAGAGTGTGACTGGTCAAAACACACACACACACACACACACACAAACCTGATAAGGTGCAGGTGCAAAGGAGACACAGTTGTGTGTGTTGAAAAGCCTGATATATCATTTTGGAAAATTGTGTGAGAACTTGACCAGCTGAGACAAACTAGTTTGCTCTTTCAGCACCTCAGTTTTTTTTGCTGTGTCTGCGCCAGCCAGACCTCATAGCCATTAGTGGACTTCAGTAGACTCCAGACTCAAGTCATTCTCTGTTGTGTTTTGGGAGTGGTCAGGTGATATGGAGAAATATCTCCATTTAAGAGGTTTTTCTGAGTGGTCTTGATAACTAGCAGGCTGAAAAGGGGAAACATTGTGCCCTTGAGCAAGGCACTTACAAAATTAAGTTGCTCTAGGGGAGACTGGCCCTGAACAGTTTATAGTTGACAAAATCTAATCGCTTTGGATAAAAGCGTCTGCTGAATGCATAGATGTAAATGTAGAAATACAATGTTTTTTCACACTGCTTTTCCCTGTGTCCTCATCTCCTCCCTTCAATATCTCTACATTCCTCTTTCCAATTTCTCTCTCGCTCTGTCTCTTTCCTCCCTTTCTCCCTCTACCCCTCCCTCCTCCCTTTCCACTCTCCCTCCATCTCTCTATCCCTCTATCTCTCTACCCGTCTATCTCCCTCTCCCTCCCTCCATCCAGGCCGTGTGCGTACCAGGAGACAGAGCTCTGGCAGCACAGTGGGGGCCGGCAGCACAGTCACAGACAGCCGCGGTCGCAGCAGGGCCAAGGTGGTGTCCCAGTCCCAGCGTAAGTGTCTCTTACTGGGTCGCATTCGGCTTCCCTGCAAACCTCCAACACACACACACACACACACACACACACACACACACACACACATATACACACACACACACACACACACACACACACACACACACACACACACACACACACACACACACACACACACCACCACCACTGCCCTACTCCACCCGTTCCCAGCTCACTGATCGCCAGCATCTATAGAATGACTTTAGTTTGTCCACAATGGACTGTGTGTTTTTCAGTCAAATCTCACAGTGTAGCAACTGGTGAAACTGTTTAAACCAGCTAGTGTCAACCTAAAACTGTAGCTTTACCACCGTCAAGACAGATTGGTGAAATTTTGGTAGTCTACAGCTACAGGTTTTAAGGACACAACTGTCAGCCTGGTTTTAACCAGCCAGTGCCAGACTCTCCACCAATGTGAACCTCAAAATTCTATTCATGCCCATCTTGTATCAGTATTGTACAAGCTTTGTAGAGCTCAGAAACGGAGTAAGAATCGGTGCCCTTTCATGACTACTGAATGTAGCTCTGCAAAATTTTGTAGCGATACTGGATCATTCTACACATACGAGGGTGTTCTAGAACATTCAATCTCCAGAATTAAACAAGGAAGGAACCCCTCATTCACACATTCCATCTCTTATAATCTCTCTGTGACCTCACCATGATCCACGCTTTGCCAAGTGGTGCTCTGGTGTCTGTCTTGGTTTTCTCTGTTCCCATCATGCGATGCAACATCTTGTTGATCTTGTGAGATCTTTGTTTTTCTCTGTTGTTTCACGTCTCGTCTCGCTAGCGCTAAAACAGCTGGCCAGGAGGGTTTTTAACAAGGCCACTCTGTAAATAAACCTGTTGGAGGAATTGAACTTGCTTTGCCTTGATAACACTGTGGTCTTAGTTAAAAATCGAGTGACCTCGATTAGTGCATGAAACATTGTTATGTCTCGGCTTTTTTGACGAGCTGAAACATTTGTCACGTCAAGCATCTTTGTAACCGGCTGATTCTCGCCTGTCCTACAACGTGCTCTCACACACTCAAGGATCCAGATCAGCTAACCCAACCAGTGGTAAGACCCCCCCTCACTCTTCACCCCACACCTCCCCTCCATCAGATTTCATACAGGCACTCCTACACCCTGTCCCCATGCTTTTCTCATGCAGAATTCTGCATGATGCTCGTTTACTGTAGGCAAATATCTGCATGGTCTAAAATGTCTTTTGTTTTTGTATGTCTTTCTTGTTGATTGTTTTCTTTTTTTGTATTAAAATGTTTGTCATTGTTGAAAGTCTTGGTCTCGTTCAGTAATATGAAATACTATTTGTTTCTGTCTGTCAGTGTTATGGTTTTTTGTCACTGGAAGTGTACTTATTGTTCTGTGTTCTATGTTCGTGCATTATTTTCTTCCTACCAGCACAGTTAGTTCCTGGATCCAAGTCCATACTGTTTGTCCTGAAGTGTGTGTCTGTTAGTCCATACTGTTTGTATCCCATCAAAGCTGAAATCTCATCTCCATCTGACTCCCCATGTCTACACTCTTTGGCACAAAGCAGAAGATATGCACAGTGTTGGGGGGTCCTTTTCAATTCAATGCAATTTTCTTCTATTTAGCAGTAGTACTCACACTAGTAAACCACATTGTACAGAGGATAATATTGTACGTATATAGAAGACGATATCTAAATCACATTGCAGTGTGGTTGATTTGAGGGGCTTTAAGGAGGTTAGTGAATTCAGCTTTGATTAGGGTCAATAATGCATGCATGGTAAGCTATGTCATTATGGAATGATAGTCAGTCTCTACCATTTGTAATGTTTTTTATTTATTTTTATTTTTTTCCCTTTCTTTTTGTATGTGTGCACGCTTGTCTATGGCTGTGTGTGTGTGTGTGTGTGTGTGTACATGCTTGTGTGTATGCACCCTCTCCATCAGCTGGCAGTCGTTCCAGTTCTCCAGGGAAGCTCCTGGGTCACACGTACGGCCGGATCCCCCGCTCCACGGTCACGGCCACCACCCCGTCGACAGACAAGCGCACCAGGATCCCACGGAGCCAGGGCTGCAGCCGGGAGACCAGCCCCAACAGACTGGGCCTTGGTAAGACCACCCTCACCGGTCTGACCCCTTGTAGCTTCCTTGGAGCTAGAGATAACAAGTGAAGAGGCAATTAGACAAACATTATTGTAGCACAGGCATATAACAGCACACATAATTTTTATCTAATTTGTATGTGCCCTGGCTATCTACTTGTAATTGTTAAACGGAATGACACTGAATAATTTTCTTTTGAAACGTATGCTTCATTTCTTAAATAGACTCCCCATAGTCAAATACTAAACAGCTGTCGTCGTGTTAATCTTAATGTTAGTTCCCTGCAACATTAAGAATCGCTATTGTGCGTCACCCAGCCTAAGTATAACTAAAACTATAACTGTGCAATCTAACTGTACACAGAATGATCATTCATTCACCAAATATTATGTAAGATTTGCTCATAGTCTAGTCAGTTGTCATCTTGTAATCTAATCACTGTAGAATTCATTAACCAGACATGATCAATGATTTTCAAGGGCCCCCAGCATGTATGGCATGTTGTGGAGCCACATGTCAAATGCATAGGCTGCACTCGGACAATAGCACACAGATAGTTAAGGTGGCTGTACTGAGTAAATTCCATTGGCGTATCCCTCTGTACTACAGAGCGAATGGATCATTTTGAAAAGCAAGAGGCTCTGTGTTCATCGAACTTCGCAGTTATATTGTACAAATCCATTTCACCAGTCTTTGTTTGTTTGTTTTAATGATTGAATGAACCGACGGTGAATGATATTAAAGTTTATTTTGACTTTCAAGCCGGAATATGTAGCATTGAAGTCCCCTTTACCTCCTTTGCGGGGGATTAAAACACCCTTAGATGGGATCTTATCAACAGCGTGGAGAAAAGTAAAAGGTTTTGTGTAGCCGAAATGCCTCATCGCTGCCTCACCTGGAGAACCATTCCCCCTGTTTGCAACTCCATCAATGCGGCCTTATTGAGCAAGGGCCTGCTTCGAGGAGGAGTGCCCAACAGCAAGTGAATTTGCTGACGAAGAAGCTTATGCCATCATTGTCTGTCTGAACCAATGTCTGCTCATCTGTGGCTTATGTCTGTGATCTGACTGGCCGTTGGTGATGAGTGATGGCAGGGTTGACCAATGGGCTCCTCCCATTGTCATCAGTGCTTCCATGCTATGCAGATGTCATTGTCTCTTGTCAACGTTCTGTCATTGCCACATATAAAAAGGCTGCCTTTTTTCATATCTGTCAATGCAATATATGATAACAATTGAACAAGTTTGAACTCGATCAGGCCTCCATGGTTAAGGAAATTTATGTTCAGTGATTGAAGCAAAAAAAGCTCTCTTTATGTGGCTTTCTTTAACGTAAACACAATAACCAACAACAACTCCATTACTTCATATGTGTGTGTTTAACAAGCAAATGTCAAAAGCTTAATCCTCTTCACCATGTAACATGAGTCTCAACCAAACAACCAGCCAACTGCCTCAGTCTCTCGCTGTCAATGTCCTGACATGTTACCTCTCCCAAAAGGAGATCCCAAACCAACTCCCACCCCAATTACCCCCTCCCCCAAACCCTACACCTTCCTGTCGGTTCCCTGTCTCTGATTGGCCGTCGGGCCTGACTAACGCCCTAACCTGTGTCCTAACAGCCAGGCTGTGTGGTAAAGCTCTTGTTCCTGCTGCTTCTCCCTACCGCACGCTAGCCCGGACCAGTCGCATCCCACGGCCCAGCATGAGCCAGGGCTGCAGCCGTGACACCAGTCGCGAGAGCAGCCGCGACACCAGCCCCGCGCGGGGCTTCGCCCCTCTGGGTGAGTACGCCGGACAGACCCACAGACGACCCCCGTCAACCCCCCACCCCCACCCCACCTCAGAGAACCAACCTAGGAGCCCCAGCCATCCACAAGTACACACCAACACACCACACCACACCAACAACACACACACACACACACACCCGTCATAAGTTACTGTTACTGATCAGCCCATGATACAGTATACAGGTATACAGATACAGGTAAAATATGTGCGGTAGCAGATGCCCTCTATGTAGACTTCTTCTAGGTAGACCCTTTTCTCTCTCTCCCTGTTCCCATTTTATCAGTGTAGCTGTGCCCTTATTCTCTAGTCAACCTAGTCAACCTCCTGTCCCTTCCCCCACACCAGTTCTGGATGTGTACGATCTCAGGTCTCTCCTTTCCTGTGGTCCATAGCTGTATGAGACTCCTCAGTGCTGTCCACTCTGCCTGCCCTCTTTGCATGGTCTAATATCTGTACATTATTTTGAATGATCGCTCTCTGTCTGCGCTCTCTCTTTTTTCTGGAATGAATGAGTGGATGTTGGTGGACGACATGCCCGGATAAATAACCATAAAAACTCTTGTGCATCTTTTAAAACAAGTGATTACATTTTTCAAACATGCTATTGATTTTGCAAAGTTTCAACGATTCCAAAAATGAGATTCAAAAAAGGCAGTGGCAAGTCTTTGCTGATGCGCATGTGTCATAGGCTTGCTATGTGTCAGCTCCTCCACTTGTGTTGTCTGTCAAAGCATTCTTCTGTAACGGCAGGTCTGTGTGTGTGTTTGTCTAAGCATTTGTGTTTCTCTGTGTCCATCTATGTGTTAGTGTGGTTGCTCTTTCTCTTGCAGGACAGAAGTGTGTGTGTGCACGTCTGTTTTTGTCTGTTTTGTCCTATGTCAGTGTTTGTTTGTGTTGTGTTTCTTTGTTTGTCTGTCTGTCTGTCTGTCTATGTTTGTATGTCTGCCACTGCTATTGATGGCTATTCATGAATTCTTTTGCCTAGTGACACTAACCTCACCCACCCATGTGGTGTGTGTGTGTGTGTCATCCTTCTTCCTCCCCCTCCTCCTCCTCCTCTTGGCAGCCTCCCGACGTCACTCGCGTTCCACCAGCGCTCTGTCCACGACCGACCCCGTAGGGCAGTCAGGTGACCTGCATGACCCCCGGACCCAGACAACATCATATTTGACCTTTGACCTGCATGTCCCAAAACCCCAAAACCCCCCACCCCCAAAAACAATCACACTGTGCTTTATTTGGCATCTGCATGCTTCTCAATTTGTGTTGCTGGGCGATTCATAAGTGTGGTCGCCATTTTGAGCAGGACACTCAATCCCTTCCCTTAACTTTTCACTGTCAGATTAGCCTAGAATGAGTTTAACCCTGTTAGGATGATAGCTCCCTGTAGCAAAGGGCCCATTTTTTATTGCTTACCATAGCACAAGGGTTTGGTATATGTAATATTAGCAGCTAATGCATGTCGGCCACTTATCAGCTAATGCTGAAGGAATTTCTGGCTGTCCGTATGTTTTTCTCCACCACCTTAATTTTTAAAATTAATTTAAAAAGCAATAGAAAGTAGGGGTAATGAAGAAGAAAAACACACTTCCATATATAGCCTGCCCAAAGAAGTTTAGCTAAATCAGTGGATAACCTCAGCTAAAAGGCGGGAAAGTCCATTAGTGGCTCCCCCAGCATATCTCACAGGTGAAAGTGAGGGAGTGGACCTGCTTAATCTTTTCCCCACACAAGATCTCCATGCTCCAGCCATGTTGCTCCAGTCCACATTGTCATGTAAATCCGCCATATTTAGTATGAGATGGATGTGTGGTTTATAATTTGCTGTTGGTTTAGTGGTGTTTAGTTGCACATCTCTTTCTGGGGTTTTTTTTTTCGCCAGACAGTTTGATCTTGTCAAAGGAGCTTCGTCTTTATCAGTTGATGTTTAACTGTGTTAAAATGTTAAACTCCCCCATCATTTCCTTTGGCTTATCTGTGATGTAAACAGTACTAAATACATTCATTTTATTAATTTTTGTCTTTTTACCCTAAGAATTCATTCATTCATTCATCGCATTCATTCCATAAATATTCTTGCTTTCCATTCAAATGTTGTTCGTCAGTGATGTAGTATTTCAGTGGTGTAGTATTTCAGTGGTCTTTGTGCCGATCTGTTGGCTAAGTGGTGGTTTCAGGTAAACCCAGTGGCATCTCTTAGCTGCTCTTTACCAGCCTACAAGTTCCTCAAGACCCCCCCCCCCCATCCTTCTGTCCAATACAATGTTTTTGTTCAAATTTGCAACCCTTAGTCTTCCTGATGCCTCTTCTTGGTAGTGGCTTATGCTTTTGGCTTGGGTTCTTTTACTGTCATAATTCAATCTTTTCAACAATGACTATGAAGTTTCTCTCAAAGATGGATCATGATCATGATCTAGTTATTGCTTCTTTTATTACCTCATTTCCCCTTTTTTTTATCTAATCATATTTGATAAAGAAAGCCAACTTAGTGTGCTCATCTGTTAAGAAACCCACTCTGCAATTTAATGCTATTTCCCTCTCTGGAAGAGAACCATACCAATGACCTTACACTGACCACCCAACCCGTTTCTAAGCATGGGGTAAGTATGCCTGTGTCCTTCCATAGTCCTCCTCTTCACGCCCTGCTCCTCTGCTGTTTCCTCTCCAGATCGCTACAGCCTGATGCATCAGGCTCGCATGTCGGCGTCCATTAACGCCATGAGGGTGCTCAACACGGGGACAGAGGTGGAGGCAGCCGTCGCAGATGCACTGGTAAGAAGCCTTAATTTGATTGGTCTGTCAATTTGTAACCCCAATTGTGATTGGTTGCTTGAAGCTGCATCCTGATCTTTTCTGAAAGGCTTTTCAATCCCCTAGGCATTTCTAGGGGATTAATTCAGACAAAAAACTCTTATTATCAGATAATCAACAATATCTGTCATATTTTGTATAGAACCTTATCAACAGTTCCTTGGTGTAGTTAGAATTTTTCTTTGACACATGTATGTTAGGGTCACAATTAGGCTGTTTACAAATTAGAATACGGAGATGTGACTGTCCTTATTTCCCTGCTGAAAACTGATACTGTATCTGTTGATATCCGCCCTCTGTGACCTCCTTTCCTGCCGTTTGTGTCTTTGCTCTTCCTTTCTTGGTCGTCTCTGTTACCCTCCCTCAGCTGTTAGGAGACTCCAGGAATAAGGTAGTGATCTCCTTTACCTACTGTGCTGTTTTGTGCCGCCATCCTCACACACTAATTAGCCCCCCCCCCCCCACACAAACACACACACACACACACACACACACACACATCACACCATCACAAGATAGCCTTTTTGTACACCTGTGACATTGTCACAGACACAGTTGACTCTTTAATAATAATCAACCACCTAATGCATAACTAACTAAATAAATACATAAATAAACTTTTCATCCTAAATGTAACCATCTCCCCATCCCTCCTCTAGTGTTTCTTCATTCATTGCACATGTTATGCTTTTATGTTTTTATGGCCGCTGGTTGCTTGTTTGCCTTCCTCCATGTTTACCGTTGTGCCTTTGGAACATCCTCCCATTTTCGGAGTTGCTTTATTTGCTGACGTGAACTATGACGCGTGCTGTGAATTGTGAAAAACACTCACCCCTCCCGACCCTACCCAATCTTATGAACTTACCCATCTCATCGCTAAGCCATATGCAAAAGTGCTAAAGCCAGCCAGGAACACAAACAAACACACACACACACACACACACATATACACATGCGCACACACAGACACACAAAGGAAAGGTCATGTCATGACATGGACAAATGAGTGTCCTCCTGCTGGTCAGACACCCTCCACCCTCAATGCATAGGATGATTTAATCAAGTCAGTGATGATATGCATCTCTGAACTTTGTCCTTTCGTTCCTTTCTTTTATAATACTAACTGGGATTACGTTTTTCCGAACTTTTCCGAGCTAAGTTATTGAAAGGGCATTTGGAAATTTAACACCCTCAACTGTTTTCCTCGCATTCTTCATGCATTTCTGACATTCTGTTTGGTGATAACTTTCATGCATTTCTTTCTGTTAGGTGAGAACTTTCAGGCATTTCTTTTTGGGTCTTGCTACACATACAGTGCACTTAACACCACAACAGTTCATCCATTATCCTGTCAATTGTCTGTACCCCTGTGAAGACACTCACACACACACACACACACACACACACACACTCACACTCACACTCAGCCTGTATGTCCTCATAATAAAAACTCAGAAGCAAACTGTCAAAGAAAAATAGGATGCATGGCTGTCTTGAGGCAAATTTTGCATGGTGACCTGACTAACTGACAAATTACAGTATGGCCTCATTCCCCACCCCCACCCACCGCCCTAAGCCAACTCCTGTTACCAACGTCCTCTAGTTTCTCACTTTCTAAACATCTTATTTTCGTTGTCCTCTTCCTCCTCCTCATTTTCCTCTTCCTCAGCGTAAGCCGTTAAGACGACGCTACGAGTCACCAGGGATGTACTCAGATGACGACGCCAATAGCGACGCATCGAGCGCCTGCTCAGAGCGCTCATATGGATCATCGCGCAACGGTGGCCTTCCGCACTACCTCCGTCAGACGGAGGACGTGGCCGAGGTGCTGAACCACTGTGCCAGCTCCAACTGGTCGGAGAGGAAGGAGGGCCTACTGGGCCTGCAGAACCTCCTCAAGAGCCAGCGCATACTCAGGTGACAAGAGAATCAGGAGAACCCAGGGAACTACCTGGAGAACCAAGGAGTTGTGCTTTTGATTTCTGTCAGAGCTCTGCCACAGCAGTGGCTCAAGATTTTATAATGAAGAGAAGTAAAGAGATTGAACATATTACCGTTGATGTCTTAGGTTCTAGTTAGTGAAGAAGGGCCTGTTGGGCTTGCAGAAGCTGTTCAAAAGATAGCACAGCCTCAGATGACCATAACCAGAGAACCAGAATCCAAAGATGACTGCAGTTACAGACATTGAACAGGAAAAGATGCTGGAGTTGGCTCTTAGGTTTTACATTTGTCTCAGAGTTCTACAATAGAACCTGCTCAAGAACCAGGTGATGAGAACCAAAGAACTGTGGTTTGTTCAGTCACTGGGGTTCACCAAGTTCTGCTTTTGATTCGATCAGAGTTTAGCTACAGCAATGGCCGAGGACCCTAAGATCACAAGAAATAAAAATATGGGATTTAATGCATTTGTAGTGTAAGAGTTCTTTTAGTTGTTTATGCAAAGACACAGTTATTTCAAAGAAATATTGATCAAGACAACAGTATTGATTCAAACTGATTCCTATTGATATTTGTGTGTGTAGTATTGACATGTGATGTGTATGTGTACGTGTGCTTTTGCAGTCGAGTTGAGCTGAAGAGACTGTGCGAGATCTTCACCAGAATGTTTGCGGACCCACACAGCAAGGTAAGCTGTGGCGATACAGCATCAGTAACCAGCATGATCATGAGAGCAATTGTCCCTGCTGCTCTAGCCTTGATCAAAGGAGTGAACAGTAGAGTGTATTCAAATGGCAGTTTTAAAATACGCATGTGGTGTTGGTATACATATGTTTTGTTTTTTTTTTTTTATCTGTAATTTTGATTATTTCTCAAGAAATGTGTAGATACTTATTCTTTAGTCAGATGATTAACAGTGACAAAAAAACATTTCTATTCATATGAAACAGGAACTAACAGTGCCTGTGGAATGTAAGTGTTTGGATTTGCCTCTGAGGCTGAGTGTTGGCCTAACTAAATGTGTGTTTTGTGTTTTCATTTGTTTGCATGACCTGCCTTGGTGTGGATATTAACAACAGCGAGTAAGTGAACCCTGATAAATGTGTTAATGTAATCTAGATCATCACTTGTTACTTAAATTGCTCTTTGAAAGATCTAAGAATGGGTGAAAGCTGTCAGGTAGAGGAAAATAATTTTTCAGTCTATGATTTAGACCTGTTCCATGTCCAGGTAGCTGGCCCAAGGTGATAATTATAGACCCTTTCAATGATAAAAACAAAAACCCCCTTGAATGTTCCATTTCTTTCCCAAACTACTCACTATGTTGAGATAACATGTTGAATGTTGACCCCTGGCTCAGCTGTGCTTCTGCCTTGCCTATGTAGGTGTTCAGCATGTTCCTGGAGACGCTAGTAGACTTCATCACGGTGCACAGAGAGGACTTGCAGGACTGGCTCTTTGTCCTGCTCACGCAGCTGCTAAAGAAGATGGGTGCCGACCTGCTTGGCTCCGTCCAGGCCAAGGTCCAGAAAGCCCTGGATGTTACCAGGTGGGTGTTGAGGGTGTTGAGCCGTTGGCCATTTCTCAAGGACTGGCCAGTGTGGATGGAGGTCATTTTATTGGGGCTTAAGGGTGGATGGAGTTTGTCTTTTCTGCAATGTCCACAATACTCTGCACAAAGACAAGATCCCATTGTGTTGGTCACTGAGCAGTTAGTGTCCATCTTTAAGCATCATCGCTGATATACTGTCGTTTTGGGATGGGGGTCGTTGGATGGGGGGTGTTTCTATCTTCTTCTTCTATCTTCTTCTTCTTCTCTTGTTTAGGACTGGTCTATACATTGTTAGCCATCTGTTGATGTATGGATGTTTTCTCTGTTCTTTTTGTTTTAGGGAGTCATTTCCATTCGATCAACAGTTCAACATTCTCATGCGATTCATTGTGGACCAAACGCAAACACCTAACCTTAAGGTTGGCAATCGAAACTTATATCTGTTGCTAATACATTCTAAGTCATGCTTATAATCTCTCATCACGCAATGCGTTGATCAACTTATTGGCTCTGGTGTGTTATTTTGTCACCCAGGTCAAAGTAGCCATTCTTAAATACATAGAGGCCCTAGCACGGCAGATGGACCCCCCAGACTTTGTGAACTCCAGCGAAACGAGGTTGGCTGTGTCACGCATCATCACCTGGACCACAGAACCCAAGAGCTCAGATGTCAGGAAGGTGAGTTTCCGTAGTAACAGTCTACTGATGGCTGAAATGACAGGAAATTTGGCCCCCTGATGTGTGTGATGCTACGTCATACTCCAGCACACATATTCCATTTTAAATACTTTGATGCTGTTGTGATTGTTTATTTCAATCATTTTAACTGAAACTACGAGAAGGTGTGAGCACTCTCAAGAATGTTCTCTAGGATGAGAAAGCTTTCATGTACCCTGCCATTCCCACTTTTTTGAACGGACACAGGCTGTTTCCAAACCCACACTCCATTTTGTTATCCCCGCACACTTTTGTTTTTGTTTTTGTTTTTGTTTTGTTTCTCTGTGACATAATTCTCCCTTGTTACCCCTCCCATCACCATGGCCTCAGACCCTCCATAACTGGGCCAGCGAGGAGCTAACGGGACGACCCAGCACCTCGTCCTTAATGCCAGGAGAAAGCAACATGGAGGAAAGGTGCAAGCAGGTAGTGCCCCATCAACTTCCCTACCCGCCCAACCAACCAACCAACAACCCAACCACCAACCTTCTCCCCCTCTGAGACGAACAACAGAGCCAGTATCATTCTCTGCACGCTCCAGAAATGCCTAACCAGCCTCCCCCCTCTAGAGTGTGACCGTGTCTCTTCCTCCTTTTTCGAGTGTGTGGCCAGCCTCTCTCTCTCTCTCGTGCGCTCTCCTTCTCTCACCCGCGCTATCTAACCTTCCTCTGTGCCTTGCTAAACGAGTGATACGGAAACAGCTGCTAGCCAAAAGCAAACCAACCCACAAAGCATCAGCAAAAAAAAACGAATGACCAAACAGATTAAACATTTCTCACCTAAGCGTGGAAAACAACAGGGGAGGGAAGGATGGGACGTTTTCTTGTGTTACTTATGTCTGTTGTTTTTAGTGCTGCCCCCTGTGCCACCTGTGTGTGATGTTTCTCTCTCCTCTCGGAAAACTGGCACCCAGTGTTGTTGTCACGCACTGACTACAAAACCTGAATGCTGCGTCTTATTTCTGATCTGCTTAACATGTTTGAACAGTCTCAGTAACAGCTAAACAAACAACGTGCATGCGGATGTGTGAAAAAGCAAACTCATCTTTTCTGATAAAGTTGCAACTTACAAGCAGCTGAGGTCTGTGTACAAAATGTTCACTGTGTTACTTGTCATATCTGAGGTTTTCTATGTGATTATTTTTATTCTTATTCTCATTTAGATCAAATTTGTGTAAGCTTTTTACTTGTCACACAGACAGCAGTAGTTTCTGCTCCTGCACCATGTATATTCTGAGGATCCTTCACCAAACAGAGACTGAAAACTCACTTTCTTTTGTAACAACACATCAACAAAATAACCAAAACAAAAACCGCATGTATTTTTGAGCTTTTTCTCACTCTGTGTGCATTTAACTTGAAGAATCTCTGCATGCTTTCCGTGCTCATCTCTCTTTCTCCTCTGACACCTCTCTCTCTCTCCTTCTCTCTCTCCCCACTTCTCTGGCCGTGCCTAAGGCGGCTCAAGTGGTCCTGATCGCTCTGTTTGAGCTCAACACGCCGGAGTTCACCATGCTGCTGGGCGCTCTGCCCAAGACTTTCCAGGATGGCGCCACCAAGCTGCTGCACAACCACCTGAAGAACTCCAGCAATACGGGCGTGGTGAGCACAGTGTATCTGTTATTATATCTAATATAATATCATTATTATGCCTTTTAGTTATGTTTTCTAGTTATCTGTATGAGTGTGTGTGTGTGTGTGTGTGTTTGAGTGTGCAGTTACATCTGCTACAGCGCATTGTTTGCTGAAGGTTCATCTGTTCATCTGTCGGCCTCCAAAATTGTATTTGTTGCACAAGCTTTACTCTTACCTGTAACATGTAGTGATTTGCTTGTACTCACACCAGTAACTCGCAAACCTCTCTTGGTATCCTGTAGGGTTCTCCCAGCAATACCATTGGACGCACTCCTCCAAGGCTTCCGTCCAGCCGGACAAGTCCGCTCACCTCCCCCACAAACTGCTCCCATGGCGGCCTCTCTCCCAGGTATGTGACCCATCTCCACCGTAACGCTCTCTACAGTCCCTCTCATCACCCCGACCAGCTCCAGCACTGTGACTTAAGACAGAGTTCAGTTCCAAGGGCTTGCCCAAATACTTTTAACCCTTTTTCCTCATTTTTCTCTCTTGCTATCTTTACCTCTCTGCCTCCTCTGTTCTTCTTGATCTCTGAATGCTTTGTTCGCTAATGAAGTAATGTCTTGTTATCCTTTTGAGACTTCAGCCTGAAACCCAAAAGAATTGCCTTCATAGGAAAAAACAGACATAGGAACTGGTTTGGAGATTCCTGAATTGAATATCTGTGGAATCCTGAGTGATTGCTTACAGGTTAACTCATGAGTTACCACGGAAGCAATGGAATTGGAATGCATGGACAATCATCTCTGCAGGCAACCGCTTTGTTAACGTGGGTTTCCGGTCCGGTCTTCTCTTATTAACTCATACTGCTAACCTCCAACGCTCTCACACTGTAGTCTCTGTCTCTTTTCTTACCTTTCTTTTCTCTTCTCTACCACTTCCCCTGCCTTTCCTACCTCTTTTATTCTCTTCGCTTTTCTTCTCTTCTCCTCTCCTTTCTTCTCTTCTTCTCCTTTTCCTTACAATTCTCTCCCCCTCACCCCCTCCCTTCTTCCCCGTTCTCTCCTGCCGCACGTTGGCACCCCTCCCTCTTGCTCCGGGGCGTGCCAGTCGTCTTTGGGGTTGGGGTGTGGATGGGCTCTCTAAGCACCCCTCTCCCCCCCATCCTCCTCCGCCTCACTCCCTCCCCGTCAACCCCTCCTCCCTCAGGGCCCTGCGCTGCGCGTACTCTCCCAGGTAACACACACGATACCCGCCGCCCACTCGCCGACCAGGGCCTGGCGCCAAGGGTCTGGGGGTCAGAGGTCATCGCAGGGGTTAAAAGGCAAGGGGGGCAAGCATGAGCAGGGTCCCTTATACTTACACAGTTTGCTTCGCCAAATAAAAAACAAAACCTGTCACAATGTAACAGGTGGAAAAAGCTGTTACAGCTTGATGTGTGCCTGTAGTTGTCTGACTCTCCCACTCTTTTGCAGCTGTCTTACCCTAAGAGAGGGACTAATTCCTGGTTCCTGATATCCTGCTTGGCTCATTGTCAAACTCCGTCTTGATTGGCTAAATCATTTCTGTTGCATTTGGTTCTGCAACTTAACAGAGCTTTAGACAAGATTTTCATGACTTCAGGACCAAAACCAGTTGTAATCTCCTCTTTATTTGAAGTGTTGTCCAGGAATGCTGCTTTTTTTGGTTGGACTGTGCTCTCCCCTGTCTTTTCTAGCCTCCTTTTTGGAAGCCATTGCATGGTCATACATTTCCAACAGACTCCATCCAGTTCCTATTGTATAAATATGAGGAATGCTTTCCATGTTGAATGAATTCATGTTGGCCATGATTGCCTGTGGGCTTATTGTCATTTGACTCTGTAAGCAAATAACTTTTCTCTGCAGTCAAGGAAGCTATTGCTTTTAGACAGTATTTACATTACGTTTACTTGCAAATAATGGCCATACACAACCACACTGAACCTAAATAAAATAAGCCGTAGTTTTAACACAGACTTTTAAACTTTGAACATGCAGTAGTCGTATGAGAGCATTTAACACCTGCCTCGTCCACCTATGTTTTATGTTTAACTGATTGACCCTTATCATTCTCAAACCCACGCATACCTTGTTGTGATTGGCAGTCTGCTGGAGTACGACACGGAGAACATGAACTCTGAGGAGATCTACAGCTCTCTGCGTGGCGTCACGGAGGCCATCCAGAGCTTCAGCTACCGCAGCCAGGAGGACCTCAATGAACCCATGCGGCGCGACAGCAAGAAGGATGAGGCGGTGAGTTCACTCTGTCTTGTCCCTGCATTGCATTGTATGAGTTTGATATGGATTATATGTGAAATGGGGGAAGCAACCGACTACACACACACACACACACACATACCTGAAGGACGACAGAGGGAATGATCTGCTGGGCTTTCACACACATACACACACCCATACACTGCCAGTCTCACACAAACACACACACACACAAATACACACACACACACACACACACACATACCTGGAGGCCAACAGAGGGAATGATCTGCTGGGCTTTCACACAAGCACCCATACACTGCCACTCTTTCTCACACACACACACAGACACACACACACAAATGTGAAATTTAAATTTTTAACAATCATTGAGCAACCAAGGATAGAGCATGCAAGCCCAGCTGTGTAAGGACTTAAGAGAGAAGAAATTGTACTGTGCCATTTATTTTCTGTAGCGAAAATATGTAGGGATGAGCAGCAGTCATATAATCTACAACTAAGTTGTACATCTACAGTATTAGTATTAGTAGTGTCTTACTACTGGGCATATCTTGTATACATCATATATTGTTTGTAACATGTGCAAGACCCAAAGGGCTTGGATGAGATGGTCTTTTATTTACTTTTTTTAACTTTTCATTGGATTGGATTGGTCCTGGACTTCTCCCCATGGAACTAAATATTTTTATTATGTAATGTTATAATATATTTATTTTGTTACACTATTGTGTAAATGAATTCTTTCTGATTATCATAATTTCTGATATATATTAAAGTTATCTTTATTCTGTCTGTGTCAATCTGTATTCTCTCTATTCTTTCTTTTTTTCTTCTGTTACTTTTTCTGTCTTTCCCTCTGCTGTCATTCACCCCATCTCAGGCGGGTCGTGATGGTGTTGCTGCGTCTCCGGGTGGTGATGCACGTCTGGGTTTGGACGTGGTGGATGGCAGTGGTGGCCGCACCGCCCTAGACAACAAGACCTCCCTCCTTAACACCCCCTCACCGCGCTCGTTCTGTGTCCCCCGTACGCGCGAACACGCGCCTTATGGTTATGCAGACACCATCAGCGCCTACGACAAAAGTGCACTCAAAGAGGCTGTGTTTGATGACGACGTTGAGCAGTTTCGAGACAGTGAGTGTCCGGGGCCTATGGTGCCCTCGCTTCTCGCCTTCTCCCATCATCTTTTCTCCTTCCCTTTTCTGTCTGTTCCATTGTGATGTCATAAAGTAAATTGGTTCCACTGTGATGTCGTAGAATAATGGGTTCTAGGGCTAGGGCTTTTCTGCAGTTTACCATTTCTTATTTACATTTTCCTCAGTTTTTCCAATCGCCTCTCCAATTGCGATTTCTACTAGATGGTTTGACTGACCATATGAGAATGAGTCGGGTAGGGGGAGACTATGTAGTTTTATCCTGTCACTTTTGTCATTGTACAGGATCAGACCTTCCTTGTGTTCTCAGCACAATGACATTGTGCAAAAAAAACATAGTTGATTAATTATACTTGTTCAGTTATCCAATCAAGACCGATCACTAAATAAAGTCATTATTGAAGGTCCAAACAAACAAACAAAAAAAGGTCATCTGTCTGCCACAGGGTTAACCATAAAGAACCTGCCCCCATATGTCACATGTATATAAACTCTTTAGACAGAGCAGGGCAGTTTCTATTTTAAGCTCTGGGTGGGTCGCTCTTTCCTGACCTCCTCCCAAGCGTCCTCTCAGCCAGTGAGTTAATCAGACTGGCCAAACTAGAAGGCCACACCAATGTTGATAAATCAAAACATCACGTTGGCTGACCTCTGTTGATGGGTCAAGCCCTAGATGACGCCTCTGTTGATTGGCCCCTGACAGGGAAGATGGTGGTGTTCATTGTTATCTTGAGTAGCTCCTCATCTGCCTTGTTTGTTGGTAGTCACTGAATAGGTAATCACCCATAGGGGACCTCATCTTAGCATGACAAGCTGCTGTAGACACGTGACAGGTAACGGATGATAGAGGTGTGGTTGGCTGCATAGGGTCTTGCTCAAGAGACGTGATGTTTTTAGATATGGATTGTAGAGACAGGGAGAGGAATGCAGGACTACCACTCCTGCCAAAATTGACAGAAAATAAGATGGTTTATTAATGAACCTCTTTAGAAAACCTTCATTAAATTTCAACCTTTTTGTCTATTACGCCAGTTATGTTAAATTTTCATGAGGAATTGTCAGCTAGCTATGTCTGTTGGCCTCCACAAAGAACTAAGTTATCATTTATGCATGGGGTCCCAAGTACAAAGGTTAATTGTGAAGGGAGCTAAAAATATTTTTTCAGAGGGACACCAAAGGGGACAAGACAAGAATGTGACCTCAGCGTAGTGTGTGTTTATGTGTGTCGTTGTCATGACACCAACGTCCTGTGACCTCCTCCACCCCCGCCCCCACCCCTCCCCCACCTTCACCCTCACAGGCCGTCGCCAGGACAGCGTCGAGAACAAGATGGTGCTGCCCAAGGGCTTAGCTTCTGGTAAACACGACACCCAATGAGCCTAATTCCTTCCTCCCTCCCTTTTCTTCTTTCTGGAATCTTCTCGTTTATCCTCTAATAACGAGCTGCCTGCTTTTCCTTTTAAGTCTCCAAACCCCACACCCCTTCCACCTCATCTCAATGTCTCGCCTGGTAACTCCATCTGAAATGGTCATCGATATTGGGCAACTGATTAGGATGCTTCTCTGGCTGGAGTTTGACATAAGCAGAGTTCACTGACGGAGCCTGTCCTTGTGTTTTGATTTTTGTGGGCTAACATTTTATTTTCACTTGTGTTGATTAATTACTATGTAGAATAATTGCATTGTTTAACCAAGTTTCCTTTTGCTAAGAAACACTGCATGTCCAGGGCAATTGTACATTTACCACTAAACACGTCTGATCGTTGCATGAGAAAATAACCTCATGATGACTTAATTAAATATCTACAGTCTTACTAAAACACAGTAGAATGGCAGCACCACATTCTACACTTCACACGCATTCAAGGCTTTCAAAGGCATTTTAAAGAATACAGCTCAACATCAGCGTACATGAAAATTTTGCATAAGATGTTCGGCTTGCAATTTACTGTTTCTCTTTCTTTGCATAATCCTTTTCTTTCTTCTTTTCTCTCATAATTTTTCCCTCTCTTCCTCCTTCACTGTCTCTCATATGTTCCCTTCTTCTGTTTCCCCTTTTTCTCCATATTTTTGTGCTCTCTCTCTTTCCCTCTCTTTCTCAGTGGACCATTCTGAGTTGGTGGCAGAGCTCCTGAAGGAGCTGTCCAATCACAACGAGCGTGTGGAGGAGCGTCGTGGGGCATTGGTGGAGCTGCTTAAGATGACGCGGGAGGACAGCGTCGCCGTCTGGGATGAGCACTTCAAGACCATCCTGCTGCTGCTGCTGGAGACACTGGGGGATCAGGATGTGAGCAACACACACACACACACACACACACACACACACACACATAAACTAATAAACTTGGGCTTGCACCACCAAGCACACACACACACACACACACACACACACTGCACAGAGCCTTCATATTACACACACTCATCTATATCCACAGTATCAATCTTACAAGTACGAGTTTTCCAAACAGCAAACCCATTTCTCACACACACACACACACACACACACACACACACACACACACACACACACACACACACACACACATACACGGACAGACAGCTGTAAATATTGCCTTGGTCCAGAGCAGCTGGCATTTAATTCCCAACTAATGTCCCTCTCAACACAGCACACTATCAGAGCTTTAGCTCTGCGGGTTCTAAAGGAGATCCTGAGGAACCAGCCAGCCCGCTTCAAGAACTATGCAGAACTCACCATCATGAAGACTCTCGAGGCCCACAAAGACTCCCACAAAGAGGTGAGGGATGGACACACACACACACACACACACACACACACATTTGTCACTGGTATGTAAATATGCATCTTTTTACACAGTCACAGTAGCCCAGCCCCCATAACCAACATAACCCAATGCCCAGATCCTATGGCTGTGGAAATATTAATCCCATGGGTGATGAGCACAGCGTGGGGCGTAAAGTTTTCTTGTATCAATTGGATGGTCATCTCCATTTCTGTGTCATCATAGGCACCAAATGAAAGCTGAGTGGAGTCAGAGCCAAGAGGGAAGTTTTCCCTCTCAAGTACTCTCAGGTCTGGCCACTTGTCACATGACTAAGCGCATATGCACAAGTGGAATCTCCACACCCAGATGGGTCACATGAGTCCTTGACGACTTCTCTTTGTTATCATCTGTCCAATCCAGTCAGCTGACTGGTCTGTGTCGTTGTGACTTCTTAAAAAAACCCATCAATCAGAGGCCCCACCCAGCTGTCAAGCTCATGAATCTAATAAGATCTCTGCCCCTAAGTAGTAGTTGTAGTTGTTGTCGTCGTTGTTTTTGTTATTGTCACCGCTATTGTTGACATTTCTTCAGGGGCATTCTGTGCTAGTCTGGGCAGGGCTTTACACAGACCACAGACAAAGGTTTTATGATGTCTGTGAGGAGTGGAGGGGAGGGGGGCCAAGGGTGGTTGTCGTCTGAAAGTGCAAGTGGCCCAAGTGGCCTATCTCAGTTCTCCCGCACTGCTGTGGATGTCAGGTCCACACTCGGTAGGGGGATTACACTCTCTCCCACCCCACATCCAGGATTTTTTTAATCCCCATAGAGCTCCCAGCTAGGTGAAGATTGGATTGGACACAACATTTCTAAAAAGCACTCCACTGGGGTAATGGTTAGAAGGATCCTATAGTGTGTAACTGGACCACTGTGTCACTGAAGGCTACCATGGGGACTAACGAGATCTTATGTGAGCGCTGCAGAAACCTTAGCTGGGTGGCTCTCTTGCTTTTAATCCTTCAGATAAAAGAAGCATCTGGACCATTGCAAAGAGGCCATCTTCCCTCCACACAGACTCACAGGCACACAGACTTATGCGCCCTTTTTCAGACGTCAGCCAGAGTCACCAGTTACCAGAATGAATGAATGAATGAAGAGAATGAAGAGTCCGCTCAATCTCAGTTGTATCAAAGGCCTTCTAAGCAAGCCCCTTCCCTCAGCTGCTATCTTGGTGATGCCTTTAGGCAGCTATTTTTGAATAACAAGTACGGGCCCTATTTAAATGAATGGGGAGATATCCATAATTCCAGATTGGCCAATTTTATGATGCAAATCCTTGTTGAAGTCTATTTTTATGGTTGAGATGGTGAATAAAAGGGATGCGATTGGCTACATTCACTGTAGGGCAGGACTTAGAGTTTCTCAACTCAGCCATCTTTACATTGCAAACTGCCACAATACATTTCTATGGTAGAGTTTTAAAGTGATGCGTCTCCTGCTATTAAACTGTCTCTGATTGTGAATGATTTTGGCAACTTTCTCAGACAGGATATTATTGTTGACAAAATCCTAATGTCCTCCCAGAGTCAGAAGCACAAAGCCCTGAACCCTCAAAGACTTAACTGGCATGAGTCGGCTTCTTGATTGACTGATTCATGCCCTTTAAGCCTTTGAGGGTTCAGGGCTTAGGGAGAGACAATGGGATTGAAGTTGTAATAAAATAGTGTAATAAGTTGTAATAAATCAATACGTCTTCAAGACAAATGCAACACTTCCATGCAGACAAATGGAGCTTTAAAAACATGGCTTACTCGACTCCCTGTAATGACCAACACAGCCGCACTTCCATTCCCCTGACCTCTGACCTCCCTCTCCCCATCTCTGCACAGGTGGTGCGAGCGGCAGAGGAGGCCGCCTCCACCCTGGCTGGCTCCATCCACCCAGAGCAGTGCATCAAGGTGCTGTGCCCCATCGTGCAGACGGCAGACTACCCCATCAACCTGGCCGCCATCAAGATGCAGACCAAAGTCATTGAGCGCATTGCCAAGGAGTCGCTCACCACTCTGCTGCCCGACATCATCCCTGGTCTGCTGCAGGTGTGTGTCTGTCTCTGTGTCTGTCTCTGTGTCTGTCTCTGTGTCTGTCTCTGTGTCTGTGTCTGTGTCTGTCTCTGTGTCTGTGTCTGTGTGTGTGTGTGTGTGTGTGTGTGTGTGTGTGTGTGTGTGTGTGTGTATCTGTGTCTGTGTCTGTGTGTGTGTGTGTGTATTTATCTGCATTATCAAGGAGCTTACGGATACAAACTTTAGAACAAACAGTGCTTCCCAAATGTAGTTATTGCACAAGGTGTGTCTGTGTGTGTGTGTGTGTGTCTGTGTGTGTCTGTGTGAGTGTGTGTGTGTGAGTGTGCGTGTGCGTGTATGTGTGTTTACTCATGCTGTCCAGTCCCCTTGCAGCCGTGTGTGTGTGTGTGTGTGTGTGTGTGTGTGTATAGATTTGTTCTTCGCACAGCAAGTGATACCTGCTCATATGTGTATATGCTGAAGTATGCTGCAGTCATTGCACAAGAGCAGCAGTCGCTAACCCCTACCCCACTGAGTAATCAGTGACATGTCACATTCAACTCAGTGACATCCAACTCCACCAATGGAAGTGAACAGCTCCTGATGGCCTTTCATCAAAGCAGAATCTCTGTCTGGGATTCTCTTCTTCTCTTCTCTTCTCTTCTCTTCTCTTCTCTTCTCTTCTCTTCTCTTCTCTTCTCTTCTCTTCTCTTCTGTGTGCAGTGCGCAGTGGTACTGGTGAATGCAAGAATAGGCTTTACATATTTTAAAAGCTCACAAGCAGACAGGTGAAACATAACAAACACTAGTGTTTAAGGCCGCAATGATTAGCTGACGGCTCTGATTGCAGATTCAAAAACCTGAACAGTTCTATCTGGAACATACTCCTCTCTTACACTGAATGTTTTCTGACATTTCAACAATTAATTAATTGCAAAAAAATACTGGTGAAAAAACCCAACCACTTAATCAACTGTAAAATATTTGTTTCAGTCCTATTGGCGTTCATAAACAAACAAACAAACAGACAAACAAATAAGAAACATGAGGCCTGTGGTGTCAGCTCATAGAAGCTAATGGGCGGATCGACTGATGTGCTCAGCTGAGTTGGACTTCAGTCGTGCTCATATTAGGATAGTGGAAAATGAACGTTCTGCCTTATTTGTACCAGGAAATGTTTGCGTTCTTTGAACCCCACTCTCTCAACAGACACACGTACACACACACACACGCACGCACGCACACATACTCAAATAAACACATTCACGCCCCTCTGACCACTCCCCTGGTGGCTAACTGTGAATGGTTCTGGGCTGACATAGTTAATGTGTGTGCGTTTTTCCATTTGTGTGTGTGTGTGTGTGTGTGTGGGCGTGCTTTTGACTTTGACTATGCACCATAAGTGTATACTTCACAAATGCTTCCCTGGAGATCTTCAAGACTTCAAGACTTTTATTGTCATTGAACAGTTGCCTGTACAACACAATTAGCCAGCAAGGCCATAAAGGTGCAAGAAACAGAAGTGTACAAATGTCAAATACACGGGAACACTGGGGAAAGGGGGCAAGGTAAGAGGTGTCAGGGGTCAAGTCCAAAAAGAGCAGTTAAAAGAAGGAGGGAAAGGGCATAATATATCAGAAATATATAAAGGGGAACTGTGGGGGCTGTGTTTAGAGTCTGTGGGCAATTAAAAAAGCACATGCCCCAGCATTAAATAAAGGGTTTTTGATTATTCTTCTTTGGCTCAATGCGAGAGTTGCTGAAGTAGGCCCAGTGGCCACCACATTCTTTGAGAGACTTTTTTTTGACTTCAAGAGCACCTGGTAAGATAAGATGCACTCGGTTTCTTTGTTTTTGTGCACGCCGAAATAAAAAAAGGCACTTTGAGATAGGTGGGGAGGTATTTTGAACGTTAGGCTGTTGGTATTGCACATAAACATGATCAATAGCAGCAATGTGATGACACACACACACACACACACTGAAATGTGTTCTCTCTCTCTGTGTGTGTGTTTGTCTTCAGGGCTACGACAACACGGAGAGCAGCGTCCGCAAGGCTAGCGTCTTTTGTTTGGTGGCCATCTACTCTGTCATTGGAGAGGAACTTAAACCACACCTCGCTCAGCTCACAGGGAGCAAGGTAGGTACACATACACACACCCACACGCACAGGCACACACACTCACAAACACTTGCGTGCACACACACAATCGCACCTATATATACAGTGCCCTCCACAATCATTGCCACCCCTGGTAAGCTAAAAAGACATGTAAAGTCCATTAAAAAAAAAAAATCTATTAGTAATTTTCCTTAATCACATAATAAAAACATTGAAAAATACAACCTTGATCAGAATGCAATTTGTTCCTTTAAAGAACAATATATTTTAAAGAAATCAATAATTTTGTACAAACATCTCATGTGCCACAATTATTGGGGCCCTTGCATTTTGTACATTGTAAAGCTAACCTTCGCCAATAAAGCAAGTCTTTGTGTTATCTCCTTTGACATCCCATAAAGTTGGAGAACACAATAAATGGATTTGAGACCCTTCCTCTTCATAGAATCTGTCTAGATTGTGTCTGTTTATATTAATTACTCATCTATTGCTCAGTTTATTAGTTTAGTATACCGCTAAGATCAGGGGACTACGACAACCATAGTTGAGGCTTGATTTTGTGAGCTGTAAGCCATGTGTTTGTTTGTTTATATTATAAATTTATATTTGATTTAATGACCTGCTGGATGAGCCAAGCATGAACAGCTTTTGTTGTCCTGACAGCAACAGATTTTGATTTAAAATGGTCAAGTGTGTCTTGGAGGTCATGATGCCATTCACCCTAATGAGATGCCCAGAACCTTTAAAACAACCCTATAACATCACAGACCCGTCACCATAACCACCACCAAGGCGGGGGGCTATTTTCAGTGTAACAATTCTTCTACACACCTACTCAACAGCTCAATTTTCATCCCATCTGACCATAAAACATGATTTTAGGTGAAGTCTCAATAACATTTAGTAACTCGAGTCATTTCAATCAGTGATTAAATGAAAAAAAATCCCTTTTTCTGGTATGCATTTTGAATAGATCTACCAATGAGGGGGGTCACGTGATTTCTTTTTCACCAAGACTTGGTGATCATATACAGATACATATATATGTATCCATATACGTATAGACTCAAACACACCATGTGAGGTCAAAAGCCATTGTGACCTTTTATCAGTCAAACTCCTTACACTTTCTCTCCCTGTCTCTCTCACACACACACACACACACGGCTTCTGTGACCTATCACCCAGGCGATTTGTAATGGTATATTTGTTTCTCCTTATCGATCGACGCTGGTCATGACTGGTGTGTGGAGATGCTGGAGTAGCAATGCAGGCTCACCAGCCCCATTTTCAGTGCCGGCGCTTGCGTAAGACGTTTCAGTGGCTCCAGCCCCACACACAGCCCTTGCATAAGCAGCTTCAGGGGCTCCTGGAACTCATCCAACATTTGTTTCTTTCTGACCAGAGAGCATGTCATCATCAGTTTTATTCGAACACACACACACACACACACACACACACGCACCGACACACCCACACACACACCCCCCAACACACACATACGCACACAGTCTCTTTTTCATGCTCTTGTTCACTCTTTCACTCTTGTGCACACAGACTTTTTCACTTCTCTTGCATTCTCTCTCTCTCTCTCTCTCTCTCTAGCAAGCTACATTTTTACCTCCTTTTCACATGTAAATTCATCAGTCCGTTCCAAAAGTCATCTCCGTCTGTGACCCACAATGACCCACTTTCCTGCATATTTTACATTGGTTTGGGCATTATGTAAGAATTCCTCTGGAAGTCAATGCTCAGTGCCAAGTGTCAGTCATCAACAAACTGCAACCATAAAGGAATTATTTTATTGTGCATGATGGCAACAAGTTGACATGCAAGATGAATATACAGTGGTGGAATGTGAGAACAGTTAATACAAGTTGCCACATCAATGGTGAATTTGTCTCTTTGATGTTATGATGACAGATGACAAACAGCATTTCCAGTATTTCCAAATACTTTTGTACAGATTCTGCATCAGCTCGCATTGTGTTCCTCAGTTTCTCATAGATTTTCTTAATTTTTAATTAATTAATTAACATTTTTTGTTATTTTCATGACTGGCGGGACTATTGGCACTCTGTTGCCCCCACTATTTTTGGTGGTATTATTCTATTTCGCCTGTAATCATAAGCACTCTGTCGATGGACCATATGACAGATGAAATAGAGTCAAATGACAGACGGAAGCCTCCATCTTCGTCAAAGTGCTAAGTTGAAGACATTTCACGTCTCATCCAAAAGGCTTCTTCATCTGATGTGATGGTAGAGAATCAGAAGGTATATATCTCTGGACCACTGTGGTTGGAGCTGTGAGCTGCAGACCATACCCCTCATCATGTGACAATGGGTCACATGGGTCACCCATTAACGTAAGTTAATGTGTGAATTGGAGTGAGTCATTATGATCACATGATCCAGACAGTGTGAGCTGCACTGATGGTGAAGAGCAGTTAAACTTCCTGGAATAGGATCTCAAGGCAGAATGGTGTGTACCAGACAGATGATGAAGCGACCCCCCTACTCTGTTCAAAGTTGGTTGTTTCAGGTGGACATAGATGACCTCCTCCACTCCTCTGTCAAACCACCTGTCTTCCTTGTCCAAAATGTGCACTTTTCACTTTCTTGAAAGGAGTGTCCCTGTCTCCTCCATGTACTGCTGAATCCCGTCCTGATGAGGTCGTCCTCCTGTGTTGGGCCATGCATCTGTGAAGTGGTTGCTTAGTTTCTCCAATATACAGATCTGGTTACTCCTCACTGCAGTGTACTGCATAAACCACATTGTTAAGGTTGTGTCTTGGAGTTTTTGTCCTTGGCGTGAACCAGTCTCTGTCTGAGGGTGTTACCAGGTTTGAAGTAGACTGGGATTTTTGAGATTTTCCTTAGTTTCTCAGATAATCCAGATATGTAGGGGACCACCATGTGATTTCTGCTGATTTTCTGGTTGTCAGTTGGTGTTTTGGTGATTAAATCAAATTAAATAAATTAAATGTGCAGTTGGGTCAGCCACAAGTTCTTAGTGCCTGTTTGATGTGTGTTTGTTCCTTTTCTTTTCCTTCTGTTTTGGGTGGGATACTGTCCGTCCAGTGTTTTAAGGTCCTGATGACACCCAGTTTGTGTTCCAATGGGTGATGAGAGTCGAAGAGTAGGTATTGGTCGGTGTGTGTGGATTTCTTGTAGATCTCTGTGACAAGGCCTCCAACATTTAGATTAAAGGTGAAATGTGTTCAAGCTCAGTTCAGTTGAATACAACTTAGCACTTTGACTACCATGACCTGGATGAATGAGAATCTTCAGACGTACCTCCATCTCCATGTTTTCCATAGGATGTAAACAGGCCTTTACTCTCCTTTTTTCTCTTCTTTTCTCAGTACTCACACTTACACAAATACACTAGATTGGTAATTTTCCTCTGCCCCCTCCCAACCACACTGCCTCAAACTCTTTCACTGTCTCTCACACACACACACACACACACACACAATACAACACACACATACACACATGCACACACATATCGCCTCTCCCAGCCTCCCTTGGTGTGTCGGGGTTGTGTGTATGGGCAGAGACTTGCGTACTTATGAAAGTCAGTGTGCCAGCTGGATTGATCCTGCTGTTTGGAGACCTTGACATTGTTGAGCAACCTCGGTCAGAGAGCACTAGGGCAGCCCTGGCATAATCACCGCTTCCACTTACAGAATAGGGACAGGGAAGAGGAGGAGGGGGGGAGGGGAGTGTGTAAGAAATCAGCCAATCACAAACAGCGGTTAAATGTGCTTACTAAGGGCTTCCTGAACGCATTGGTTCATTGAAAAGACACATGACTTGGTTTAGTTTTTGTTTGGAAACAACTGAAGTGGATAAGCATGATGTTTTACAAGCAATATATAGATAAAAAATAACATGAGCTGATTAAAAGAACTTGAATTGAACAATATTAATAGCCTAATTATTTACAAATACGTTTGCACTGGTGTCGAGCTGTTACCAAAGATCATTGAATACTGACCAAGGCAGAGCAACATAATACTTTACAGTGGGGGCAAACGTGAATAGTTCTGGTCTGCATAAGTGGGAGTGTCACGTAACATCACAATATAAACTTTTCATGATCTTCTGTATCAGCGTATGAGGGTTTGACTTTGGTCTGCATAAAGGGGGATTTTCCCCCCTCCCAGTTGCAAAAATAGAACACGGAACTTAACGAACGTTTGTGCCTGTCGCTATGCTTTTACCCTCTCTGCTATTATTGTTGTTGTGCTGTAGGTTGGCACTGTTGTCCAGTAGGTTTGCATTGTTGTATTGTGCTGTACATTTTAATTGTCTTTCTTTATACTTGTTGGGGCTTTATTGTTGTTTAGTGCTGTGGTCTAGTAAGATTAATATTTTTGTTTTCTAGGTAGCATTGTTTTGTGCTATAGGTTTGCACTGTTGTTCAGTAGGGTTGCGCTGTTCTTGTGCTAAAGGTTGTTGTACTGTAGGTTTCTGTGCTATAGGTTTGCGTTGTTGTTTTGCACTGTTCTTGTGCTATAGGTTTGCGTTGTGATGTGCTCTGGGTTTGCTTTGTTTTCGTGCTATAGGTTTGCGTTGTTGTGCTATAGGTTTGTATTGTTATGCTATAGGTTTGCGTTGTTGTGCTATAGGTTTGCATTGTTGTGCTATAGGTTTGTATTGTTGTGCTATAGGTTTGTATGTTGTGCTATAGGTTTGTATGTTGTGCTATAGGTTTGTATGTTGTGCTATAGGTTTGTATTGTGCTATAAGTTTGTATTGTTGTGCTATAGGTTTGCATTGTTTTCGTGCTATAGGTTTGAATTGGTGTGCTATAGGTTTGTATTGTGCTATATAGGTTTGTATTGTTGTGCTATAGGTTTGTATTGTGCTATATAGGTTTGTGTTGTTGTGCTATAGGTTTGTATTGTTGTGCTGTATAGGTTTGTATTGTTGTACTATAGGTTTGTGTTGTTGTGCTATATAGGTTTTTGTTGTTGTTGTTGCAGCTGGACCGCATCTCTTTTGAGTCTCAGAAAAGCACCTTTTCTGCTTTTAACCCTCTGTGCCATTTACCAGGCACAGGTCTAGCACAGGTGTGGCACAGCTCTGGCGCTGGCCGGCTCCATCAGAGCCTGATCAGGGCCAGATCTCTTCCACAGTAGGCCTTTATTTGGGACTGAGCGCTCCCTGATAAGAAATGAGGTCAGCATAAAAGATGCGATGCATATGTAGTTGTCATGTGTGTGGTTCGTCTATATGTGCACACGTGTTGTGTGTGTGCACTCTTTATCATTGAAGAGTTCAAGCACCTCTGTGGTTTTCCATGGTTGTAGTCACAACTTAGGTTTTTAGGCAAAGCCTTGAATGGGAGCCAGGGTTTCCAAAGTCCTGCATCCAGAGTCATATGATAGCCAGTGGCCAAGGCCATTCACCCACACACTCTCTTTTACGCTCTCTGTCTCTCGATCATTCATACATAGAGACATATCTACGCACACACACACACCAAACCCCGACCGTAGGGCTGTTCCACAAGCCTGATTTGCAACTGACAGACCCAAAAGCAAACACTGCTCTTAGTTCTGAGCTCTGGAGTCTCACACTCACTCACTCACACACACACACGCACGTACATACCATGAGTATCTTGGAGACAATGGGTTGTGTGTGTGCGTGCGTGCCTGAAGTAATTATGCATGAATTAAGCAATTCTTAGCGGCAATCAGCAGCCCTGTTAAAACAAAGTGACTTTGGCATCTGTTAATGTGGTCCTGTCCTAATCTTTGTGCCTTGCTCTGTGTGCGTGTGTGTGTGTCTTCCTACAGATGAAGCTTCTGAATTTGTACATCAAGCGGGCCCAGACGACCAACAGCAACAGCAGCAGTTCGTCAGACGTGTCGTCGCACAGCTAGCCACCACAGGACGGCCAGCGGCGCTAGCTGCTAGCACAGCGCTAGCACGGACTCTCCCACCACTGGCCGGCCACACCCTGATGCTCTCTCATCCATGCTCATTTTGATTTCTTCTTTTTTGGGGTGGGATGGAGGAAGGGGAGGGGGTTGTTGGTGCCTCTCCCTCTGCCTCTCCTCTCCTCTCCTATCCTCTTGTCTCTGTTGTTACTTATAAGGGACCTTGGCACACCGGTCTAAGATCCCCCCCCCCCCCCCCCCCCCCCCCCCCAACCCCTGTTATGCCATCAGCTCCTATGTTTTTGGTCTTCTGTGTTAAGCACCTGTGTCAAGCAAGGCGTTGCTCACTATAGAGCTCTCTTTCTCCCTCTCTCTCTCTTTCTCCCTCTCTCTCTCTTTCTCTCTACTGTTCCAACATCCCTCATTTGTGTGGAGGATGTATGCTGAATGTATAGGGAAATTCAGATAGGTTGGCTTGAAGCTCTTCAACCAGTTGGATTTTATTCTCAATGGGTGAAGTTTTGCTTAATCTATTTCCCTGTACCATCAGGGCTTTATGTTACTGTAAAATGATTCAGTGTGTGTGTGGGGGGGGGGGGGGGTGCCCTTTTGATAGACAGAAAGCCTTTGAATGCATCCTCTACTCGGTCACTCGGTCCAGTTAGGCTGTGGACTGTGAAACATGGACTTGAAGGAGGTTTTGGGGGTAGATTGGGGGTGGGGAGGGCGGGGGTCACTGAAGTGCAGTTTCTCATAAGACCCTAGTTGAAATGGGAGGTGTTCTCCATTTTTCTCGAAGAGAAACTTTTAGAAATTCAATGGGATTCCTGAGAGAGATAGGTGATCATTTGGCTGGGCCAGTGATTTCTAATTTTTCATCAGAAAGGGCAATGGGACAAACTCAAATTAAATTTTTGAGTACCAAGACTACCAAAAAAAATGTTGAAAGTAGTGATATTTGTATTTACAATTGTTACATTTATTTAAGAACTTAATAATTTAAGCAACCTTAGGTTATGCTAGTCCATGGTTTATGTTGCAGAAATCTTAGAAATATTATTTTACTTTTTGTCATCATGAAGACCAATATTAATTTGGGTTTTAGAACATATTTGATTCTGATTGTTAATTAAGCACATCGACTTTCATTGTTCATGAATGAATGAATGAATTAATGATTTAAAGGCCTATGTGTGACCATTTGCCACAATAGAGCAAGCAAAGACAGAACTACTGAAGAATGTAGATTTTTTTTTTTTTACCTGTGAAACAACAAAAGCTGAGTCTTCTTAACCTTCCCTGAAGGAGGATTTAAAAAAAAAAAAAAAAAAAAAGACAATCTGTGATGTGGAAACAAGCGTTTCCTGTGACTGAAGACAATTCCAGCCCAAAATTGTTCTTAAAAGTGCCAGCAAGCAACAACACGCTGATCTGCAATCAGTAAGCAAGTACATCCTTAAGCGTGTCACATAGGATGGGGAGACAACAACAATGACAACCACAACAATAACGACGTGGACAAGAGCAGGGAGGAGAATCTTAGAAGGAGTTCCCTGAGTGACGGTCTAAATTGCTTACCCTCTTGAGTCTTGGCCACAGTCTCACACACACACACACACACACACACACACACACACACACACACACACACTGAAGAGAAGACTGTTGAAGACGCAGCTGTTGCTTCCTTGCTTAACCCACCCCCCTGACCACACACACACAATTGTAAATAACATAAATGTCACAGGTCGGGTGACAGGTGAAAACGTGCTGTCGGGCAGAGAGGCCTTCAACAATCATTCAATAATCATTTTCTGTATTTGTGCTGTTTGATTTCCCCTCGCTGCTGAACATCTCGCTCCTACCCTCTTCTCTCTCTTTGTGTCTCTCTTTCAAATGTGAAATTGAAATGCCACAGCATCACGTGACATTCAAAATGACCATTATAGATACTGTAACCACTTTGTTTCTCATGACATCCAAATACCCTTTGCCAAAAAAGTCCTCCAACTCGTACTCACGACCAGCGTTCCTCTGGACACACACACACCCCTCAACTATGTGTTTTGTACATAACCTACTGCTAACCCTCTCCTTCTAGAGCGCCAACAGCAACAACAAATACACATGAAACATGAACCCATCGTGGACTTTTAAATGAAAAAAAAACAAAAAAAAAACAAAACAACATTACAAAAAAAGGTTGGGTAACTCAGTCCTTTTGCACGTTAGCAGATAGCCTGCATGTTTTGGACCCAAGTGACTGGCGTGCAAGCAGCAGCAAGAGCTTTCCCGTCTCCACAGCTGTGACTGGTCAGCCTGTACATACAGTATTGTTATTATTATTATTATTACTGTTATTATTGTTATTATTCATCATTGTTTCGGGTAAAGAGGTGGGGTTATTTTATTGTAGAGTGTTATGCTACATCCATGTCAGCCTGGATCACCTCTGGACAGGACCCATCTGATCTCCCATGATGCCCTGCTACATCGCCCCTTTCCCATGATGCTCTGCTGCAAATTACCCTTTCTGTCATGTTAATGCTGTGAATAGCAGCATGTGGCTTTGTGAGGGTATACAGTGTGCGTGCCTTTTTGGTAGAATCTGGCAATATAGTACTTTTTTTCCCTTCATTAGTATACTGATTTTTTCCTTCACTTTGTCCGTTTGTATCTTCCTTTTTGGTTTGTGATGTAAAGGTAACAGCAGAAGGTGGCGGTCAGAGTTGTTACAGTTAGTCCATTTTACATCTGATGTCCAGCCTCTTCTCTCTGAGGCAAGAGAAAGCCAACAGTCCTTAGCAGTGGTGGTTCAATGATTTTTACATCCTGCAGCTTTATGAGGTCTAAGTTTGCCTTTGCTGATTTTTTTTCCCTCCCCAACGGTATGTTCACTACGCATGCAGACCCATACTTTTTGTGTTTGTGTGAGTGATTAGTTTTGTCATTCATACCTTTTTTTGTTGTTGTTTGTTTTGTTTGTTTGTTTTGGATGGGGGGGTCTTTTTTCTGTTTGTTTTTCTCTGCAACTGTACAGATTTGGGGAGGGGGGTTGAAATCCACCTGTGATAGATTTGCAACAATATACATTTGTTTGCTCTAGAAATAAACAAAGATGAAAGTTTATGTGAAGCTTTTTTGATTGATTGTTTTGGTACTCTCAACTACACTGACTGATGGGCCAGGGCAATGAATGCGTCAGACGACACACTTGAAAATTTCGCTCGCTTTACACGCCGGCTGATCATGGACGCGTCAGGGAGATTAGTAATATGAAGCTCTCTGAGTGAAAACATTAACTCGATGAAACTTGAGTTCGCCCTTACACACTATGTCAAGGTGTCCTCGAGCTGTTGCAGGAGAAGTGGTTGCATGGTTGCTGTCGTCCTGAACCCCCCACCTTTCCTGCATGTGCTTAAAACCTGTTGCATAATGACCACAAAACATCCACACAAACCTCTTCAGCTGCACACGAAGGCCAGTTGAAGCGATTTGGTTTCAAGCAGCTGTCGTGGGCTACTCTGACCGTTAGACTGTTTCCGTTATGTTTAATCGAGTAATTATGCTCTCAAAACACCTGCTAGTTCACTTAAAGTTCAAGACGAGCCTTGTCCAAATGATGGAGGGCTAACATTAAACTTGGAGTCCTCACGTATTTGTTTCATACTGCCAGGAAGTACAGGCATTGTCATACTCAGTAGACTGACAGGACAGTGGTAGCCTGATTCTCAAAGGTCAGCTAAGGTATGCTAATCGAGTGACGCGTCATACCACACATAAAAGCGCAATGAGAAGTAGACGCCAGCAGTCACACCGTTGCTTTCACCTGAAGACGTGTCGAGGCGCATACACCTCCCGTCACTTTCACGCCCTGGATACCAGCGTCGACCTGGAGAAAATGCTGTTGTGGCATTCTCAGCCCGAGACATACCACACTTCACAAACGAATTATATTAGGTAAGTTCTGTGATAAAACTGACCTATTCTGAAGTTTCGAAAATGAAAGATAAGGCTTCTAGCCTTTACTGATGGAGTTGACCACTTTTTATAACCTAATGAAGACGAAAGACAGGCAAAAGATTTGGCTTAGAAATAAATAGTCATAAGGCCAATGTTTTGCTGTTGTTGTTTTAATTTTGTTTTGTTTTAAACTATTATTAAATAACTAAAAGTCTAGTCGATATGAAAGTTTTCTCTTGGACATTTTGTCTATTTAGCCTTGCCTATTAACCCTAGTTTTTAGTCTGGCAGTATAAATTATGTTATTCGACTATAATCTCGTTCTGTCTTTCTTTCTTTTTTACTGTTAAGGTTCTTGGGATGTTCAAAAAAAAAATCAAGAAGTGTGAGTGAACTCCGTCTGTCTTGCACATAACATAGCAACATATGTTCACTCCTCAGGGATGCTCTTGCGCCTTTCCTGAAAAGCGAAGAAGAGCGGCAGACATCGGACAACAATGCCGCTGGCATGTCACCTTTTCAGTATGTTCTCTGTGCAGCAACTTCCCCTGCGGTAAAGCACCAAGAAGAAACTCTCACCTATCTCAACCAAGGTAACCAGCCTTTTCATATTTTTTTCAATCTATTATAAATAGTTCAATTGATAGTTCAGTCTTGTAAATTGAACTGTTTAATTAAAGCTTAGCACTGGTGAACCGTAAACTATTCTTGTTTTGCAAAGATAAATAGGTTTACGAAACAGGCGGAGCAAAAAAAAAAAAAAAAAAACTCGACTGACACTTAAGCTTAGTGATAATCAAAGCGCAACGATAAGATCACTTTTTATAATCGATTTATTGTTGACAGTGATATATTTACGCTATTAAGAATTCGGACACTGTGGTCAAGTGACTTGTCTGTTTATCTGCAAGGTGTAAAACAACCTTTAATCCCCTCAGATTGAACAAGAGGCCTTGGTTAAAATGTAGCGCTTTGACAGGGGGTTCAAACTGTACAAGAGGCTGATATCTTGATTGCCTTCCTCTCCACATTCAGCATTTTGTTATACACACAGTCCTCAGTCAGTGGCAGGTCCTATGCAACACACACATTCCCCATTCAGCTTGTCTGCTTGTAAAACCCTTCAAACACATACCACATTTTAGAGCCCCCTTAAAAAAATAACTGCACTTAAAAGTAGGGTAGTCTAAATGTCGGTCTAATCTTTAGCTTACACTGAAACACGCACTGAATGAAACTTTCCCCCTTGTTCTTTTCTTCTTCAGCTTGACTTAGTCCAGTGCAGAACATTTCACTCTTAACAAAACAGCACTGGACATGTGTGCTTTGTAAAGGACAGGATTAAGATCTCTGGACTTCTTCTTAGACATTTTATACAAAGTTCTGACTTGAGTCCCCAGCAGACTTGCATAAACGGCCCCCAGCCAGTGTTCAGCATTGTTCAGCTTACCTTGTCACACAGAGTGGGGGAGAGAATGTGAAAACTTCACTATGCTACAATAACTTCAGTTTCTTCTTCTACAGGGGATCCTTTAACATGGGCACTGACATATTGTTATAAGAACCTCAATTTTATAAGCATATAAATACATGTACATTTACAAAATGTACATCTATGTATATGTACAATTAAATGTATGGCATGCAAATTGGACATATTTGAAGAGATATCTAAAACAAAACAAAACAAAAAAAAAAGAATTGATTTGTATTTGATATTTGCGGACCCTCTAGTTAAGGGTCTCTTAAATGGGTTAGGTAAATTCTTCTCTTGAATCTACACATGCCCATCTATTTCTGACTTAATGATGTCACATTTTTCAATTTTAATGGGGTTTGTTTTAATGTACTGTAGGTCAGTCCTACGAAATCCGTATGCTTAACAGAAAACTAGTGGAGTATACAGATTTAAGCAGCAAATGTGTAAAGGTAGGTTAAAGGTATTGTGTGTATGTCTCTTTGAACTGATGTGACCTGATTTTGTTTGTTTGTTTGTGTATGCATTTCCTAGTTTGTCAACGCACAGGTGACTGTTCAACCCTCTTTGCACTTCCGGGGGGGTTGGGTGCTGTCCTTGGAGACTTTGGTACTATCATCCCACTTTCCATCATCTTGAACACCTCCCAACACGTTCAGCTTACAAACACTGATACTGCACACACACCTCCCCACTATCTTCCTGATATGCCCTCCTTGTGCACCCGTTCAACTTGCGAACAAGTTCAGCTTGTGGACGTACTGTACTGCTGGGTCTTATTCATAAACTTATGTCATCTTCACTTCTTATACTACAGTTGCCCTTTTCAGCTTTACATGTATCTTATAGCACCAGAATACAAGCCAGGCTTTGACTGTTTTAAAATATATATATATATACACAGTGTGTATGATTAACAATGTAGGTTACAACAAAAAAACACTTAACAATTAAATATTTCAGAGTAAGAATTGACTGATGCCATTTTTTTATGAATAATCCCTGCATACTGTAAAAAAGAGTCAGTCATGTTTTCATTTTTATTTTTTATGCTAGGTCCAGATTTGTACTTGTCATTGTTTGTTAACAAATGTGTTTGCCATCTCACTAGAGAGGGTGAGTTCAGTCAAAAGACTCATTATTTATCTTGTACAAATGACTGAAAATAGGCGCTTGTTTAAAAAAAGTAGTTTTGATGCTGCTTTAGAAATAATGAGTCGTTTGATTGAGACTGCTTTATTTGACCACGCATAAATTCTTTGCTGTCAGGCTGTTAGTCTAGAATCGTGTTTTTGTTTTTTTTTTGTTTTTTTTTTTTCCTTTTTCTTTTTTCTCCTCCCTGTGGTTCAGTCAAACAGCCTAACAACACAAGAATCAACCGGGTGGCATCTCTCAAACAGGCCAAGGCTGGCCTTAAATCTTATTGTCAGAGCAGCCAAGTGGAATGAGTTTTATGGCAATTATATTGCCTTTTCCAAGTTGATCAGTTTCGTCACATGATTTTTAAATATAAAACCATGTAATTACGATATCTGAACAGTAAGTATAAAATATATATAATATCTTAAGATAAACTATTTGAAAGGTCACTGTATCAGCTGTGAAAACGTGTTATTTGTGTGAGCCTCTGTGTTGAAGCCTTTGAGCTGCAGAGGACTTCATGGGCGGGCCAGTTTGGCATGTCGGAGTTTGCTTGTCTGGTTTTCCAACCATGGACGACAAACTGCGGCATGCCCCATGTCTGTCCACTGCTCCCATTGGCTAATGCTCTCTCCCTGTGCCCGCTGGATTCCAGAGTGTGGTGCGCGTGGTGTTCCACGACCGGCGCCTGCAGTACACGGAACACCAACACCTGGAAGGGTGGAGGTGGAACCGTCCAGGAGACAGGATCCTAGATATTGGTGAGTCATCTTCCAAAGACCTGAGAATGTGATGTTTTAACATTTGTGATGATTTAATTGGATTGAAGACTCCAAGGAAGAATTAAGGTAACCTTTGGGGTCAATGTCAATGTGAGATCTAGATATCTAGCATGATATCTAATCATGATGCATTGTGCATGGACAAGAAATAACATTCAGGAGTCAAAAACTTTCTGGTGACTGCTATTGCTAGAACCACTCTCTGCTGTAACTACTAAAATGATGCCAGTGTCCTAAGGGATTCCAAGGGTTTGGTAGCAAAACACCATATTCTCCATTTGAATGAATTTTCATTTATCATTTGACATTCACATATCCCATTTAAATCAGTTAATATGCATTAATACTCTGTGATCATAGTTGAAATGTACAATAATAACATGTTAGCATGACAGGAATATTCTTACAAATTGAGACAATGGATTTCGGAATAAGGCTCATAATTTCTTCTGGCACGTTCTGGTATAGACATTCCTCTGTCGGTGGGTATAGTTGAGCCTCGTGCACATCCCATGCAGCTGAACACCATTGAATTCCTCTGGGATCCCCTCAAGAATGCCTCAGTGTTCATCCAGGTACTGTGTGTGTGTGTGTGTGTGTGTGTGTGTGTGTCCATGTCCTCTTCTTTCTGATCACGTAATTAGCATTTACATTGCACAGTGCTAGAACATATCACAATTTAGTGCGTCATTTTGTTGATGATGATGCTTCTGCTTGCTCTGCTCAGTTAATCTGTTAACCTCAGGGCTGTTGTCTGCAGTGTAAACTCCCTGAAAAAAATATCCATATTATTTACTGGTTTGAGAGAGAGAGACTCTTCTGTTCAGTGTAACTGGTTATGGCCGTCTCTGTATTTAAGGGTTTAATGGTTTAATTGCGATGGCTCTCCGCACAGGTGAACTGCATCAGCACTGAGTTCACAGCCAGGAAGCATGGCGGGGAGAAAGGGGTGCCTTTCCGGATCCAGATCGACACATTTACCTCTAACGAGCAGGGGGAGTATGTCGAACACGTGCACTCTTCCAGCTGCCAAATCAAGGTCTTCAAGGTGAGCATCTTCCTCAAGAAAGCCAATTAGTACAGACTTAACTGGAATGATTAGGATGTCTTGCTAAAGTGCTTTAGAAATTCAATTTTAAATTCAAGGTTTTTTTGGGGTGGAAAGGTGGGTGTATGTTTAGTAGCAGTTAATATTTAGTAGTAGTGTAGTTTGACAATAAATCTAAATTCCTTTAAATTCAGAATATTGCTTTTGTGTGCTTTGTGGAGTTTTGTTGGTAGAACGAAACTGTACACTGATAACTTTGTGCTCCTTCTCCTAATTATAATTATATAAATGTATGATCATCCTAATCATAATTGCTTTCTTTGAAGCCCAAAGGGGCTGATCGCAAGCTGAAGACTGATCGTGAGAAGATTGAGAAGAGGACCCTGCAGGACCGAGAGAAATATCAGCCCTCCTATGAAACTACCTTACTTACAGATGTAAGTGTAAGGGCTTAGTGTGACTTACTCCGATCACGTGAAGGTGCTGTTCAGTGCCGTGAGGCCTTGGTCTTGGTACCAAATAATATGGGATTGATTTTGTGAGGTTTTGATCTTAGTACTAAATAATAATGGTACTGAAAAAATATGGATATAACCCCCCAAAGTTCTAAGCTAATTTTTGCATCTCCCATTCCCAAACAACGCAACAGTTAATCAACGGCTTGGAAGTTCTCTCAGTGGAAAATGCAGAGTGATTATTAGCTGTAAGGATGGTATATCGTAGGATATCCTCACTCCTGGTGACGCATAGAATGCGTCTTGTCCAATCAGAAATTGCTAAATAGTTTGACCGGACCTAACTGTTGTATAATATCCCTGTTATCCCTTTCGACAGGGGTTCTGTAGAATGATTGTTTTGAGATGCAGCACACAGAACAATGGAACACGGAACAATAACAAAACAGGAGGGGGTGGATTGGCTGAGAATGAAACTAAACCGGTCTGCTCACTGAGATGGCACATCCACTCGGCCAGAACACACTGAAGTAGAAAACCCAGACGGCGCTCTGTGTCGTCCACTGCGTCACATGCTGTTAATGGGATGTATTATTATTCGACTCTGGCCGCCTGAGCACGATGTGTGTTTAACTGACCCACTGAACAGCGGTGCGTTAATGATTGAAGCGGCCGGGACTGGTGATGGCCGTTGTCCGCCCACCAGCTACCACCCATCACCCCCATATCTCTCTCTTGCCAACCCACTCCCCCAATCCTTCCCCTACCCCCCACCCCAAACACATACACACACACACACACACACACACACACACACACTACAGTGCCCTGAAACACCTGTGTTTCCTGAGCCTCTGACAAACCGCTTGGGCCCAGTTCCACCTAGAGCAGCCAGCCAGCCAGCCATTCAGCCATCTGTACTTGTGTGTCTTTGCACAGGGGCCACCGTGTGTATACGTGCCTGTGTAAGTGTGTGTGTGTGTGTGTCTGTCTGTGTTTGTGTGCGTGTCTGTGTGTGTGTCTGTGTTTTGTGTGTGTGTGTGTGTGTGTGTCCACTCTGGTGAAAGAGTAACCCTGATGGACTGGACTGTCTCTCAAGCTGGCTGGAGTGGGCTCATAGGGTTTTATTGTCAGAATGGCTGGCTGTGGAGCCAAGGAAACCTTCACAAGAGAATATGGTATTGTGGAAGCCTTGGACCACAAGAAATGTGTAGCAATAACCAATCTGTCTCCCTTCCTGTGCCTCGCTCTCTTTTCTTCTCTCTATCTCTCTCTCTCTCTCTCTCTGCTTCTTCTTCTCTCTCTTTCTCTGTCTCTCTCTCTCCCCAGTGTTCCCCCTGGCCTGATACTCCGAGTGTGAACAGCACGAGCAGCACTCCCTCTCCTGTCTATCACAGCTCCCCGACCTCATACAGCTTCCCAGAAGGGTGAGTTTCTGCTCGCTTAGCCAGGCCATCACAGCAATGCCGGACTGTGTTTGTTTAGCCAGGCCATCAAACCAGTGTCTGACTCTATGTTCATGCAGTTAGGCCATCACAGCAATGTCAGACTCTGTGCTTGTTTAGTCAGGCCATCACAGCTATGTCTGACTCTGTGCTCTCTCAGCTAGGCCAATACTGCAAGGTCTGAGTCTGCAATCCATAGGGCAGTCTGGCATCTGGACAGATGCCAGCGAAAGTGCTTAGCTCAGCATGGCGAGTGAATATATTACTCGAGTACAAGTTAGGCTACCCATTTGTATCAAGTCCAAGTCGTCATGACAGGTCTTAAATTGGTTTTAAGGCTTTGAAACGTAACCACTGAAACACCAACCGTAGGACAGGTTCCCAGAAGCCAATGCAATTTCTGGAAAATCATGGAATTTCAATACAGTCTATTCCAGACATGGAAATTGAAGAAATACTTTTGTGTGTGTGAGGACAAAATCAGGGAATTTTGTGAAATGTGATATTTATTTCCATGCTTTCTTCTTGATCTTTTATTAATCTGTCATGTCCTGCTTGGGTTGTGGTTAACCTGTTTAGTTTAGTTTAGCACTGAAAGCATACATGCCTGAAAATGAGATTATAGGTTGATTATAGGTTAAAATGCCTCTTGTTTTGGTACAGAATCCAAGGAGTACAGCATACTGTACTGTGCAATTATTTATAGAGAAGGTCATGGAAATTCTGCTCTTCAGTCAGGGAAAGTCCTAGAAAAGTCAGGGAATTTTAAGTTTGACTTACAGTGGGCAGCCCGGATTTACATTCGTACTCATTTACATTACATAGTGTATTTACCCTTGTAGGAAATCCTCCTGGAATTATTTGAGTTATCTGCACTCTCAAACTTTATGCACTGTGAAAGCAAAGGAGTTCAAGTTGCAGACAACTGACTGAAAAGCAGAGCATTATTTCAAATGCTGTAATACAGTATTCCGTTTCTAACTGTAAAGTGTTCCAAATGCCACCATTTGCCGCATGCACCAGTCTCTGATGCTAAATACCCCCACCATCTTTTTTTTCCTTCTTCCATTGCTGCTGTGCTCGCAGAAACTGTTCTCCAGGCCAGCAGGGGGATGTGTTCTTGCCTAGCTGCACTGATGTAAGTAGAGTTGGCGTGTGCACTGCCACACAACACTGTCTTTGGAAGCGCTGACCCCTTTGCTCTCTTATCTTCATAGGCTTTTAGGTATTTGTTCTCATTTTAGGGGAATTTGTTCTCATTTTAAATAGCTCATTCTAAGGTTTAGTTTTAAGGCATTAAATTCTCTCACTTGCAGGTATTTTCCTTCTCATGTATTAAGGCATTACATGGGTTTTATAAGGCTCTTATTTAAGGTATAATAAAGCTCTTGTTTTATGGCCGTTGTATTTAGGTTTTGCAAGGCTCTTATTAAGCATATTATAAAGGTTCTTATTAAATGTGTTATAAAGATTCTTATTTTAGGGTTGGTTTATTAATTCTTATTCAGTCAGTTATTTGATGGGATGTTTTTTAAGGTGTTACAGGGTTCTTATTTTAAGAAAGTATTTTAAGGCTGTTATTTGAAGGGCTTTTGTCTCTTGTTTTTGGCTGTGTAGCACCTGCTTCCAGCCTCCTCCCCTCAGGACACTCAGCAATGGCTGCATCGGAACCGCTTCTCCCCCTTTTGCAGGCTCTTCTCCAGCTTCACAGGTAAACACGTGTTGGTGAAAGAATGAATAGTTAGTTAAGTCATAGTGAGTGAAAGAATCCCAATGTCCTCCTTAAGCTCTAAACCATGAACCCTCAAAGACTGAACTGATATGAATGGACTACATGATTGCCTGATTTATGCTACTGAAGTCTTTGTGGATTCAGAGCTTAGGGTAAGTGGGAATACCGGGATTCAGCGAAAGAATGATTAAAAGAATGAATCGTTAATGAATGAATGAATGATTGAATGTGAATTAACAGTTCTGTTTAATCATGCTGAATATAATGAGGAAGAGATCAGGAGCACAGCCACAACTCAGCAAATCAGACTTCCGCTGTGCACAGCTTGCAGTGCATTTTGTTAATTGTGTGTTTGTCCCCATTGCAGGTGCAGACCTGCTGAAGCTAAGCAGAGATGATTTCATTCAGATCTGTGGTCCGGCTGATGGGATTCGACTCTTTAATGCAATTAAGGGCAGGTGAGTCTCTGCCCAAATCACTGACTAAATGTTTGACATAAACCTGACAGGTGAAATACATGAAAATGCATGTTTGCTCTTCCGTCAGGTGCATCCAGCCACGTCTCACAATCTACGTATCTCAGCAACAGGGGCGCAATCAGCAGACCCCCAAAACTGGAGGAGGAGAAGGTAAGCCCCTGCCGGGGTCATGCTAGCCATCCAGATGTCTCCTCTTAGATTTCCCAGTCTCTATGAAGAAGAAGGGCACAAAGTGTTTTTAACAGTGACACATTTAACACAAATGTAAATGTAAGTGCCTCTAATGGCACTTTTGCATTCCCCCTGTGCACCTTTCACTATTCTGCCATAGCCATATTGCTATAGTGTACTCTATCTGTGCTATGCTGTCCTCTACAAGTATACACTTCTGCGTTGTTTAGACAGGCTCATGTGTTTGTGTGGTGTGTGTGGCTGTATAGTGTACCACGCTCTGTTCCTGGAGGAGCTGACCGTGCTGGAGCTGATGGAGAAGATTGCTGCCCTGTTCAGCATGCCCTTCAGGCAGCTGCGGCACATCTACAAACAAGGCCCCACGAGCATCCACGTCCTGGTAACTGATGAGGTGAGAGCCAGTGGAGCCCAGTGCTCAAAGGGCAGACGGGGAGAGTATTCAAAGAAGGTTTATTTGTCACAGCACATAGATACTGTTGTAAAACTGTTGGTGAAATTGCATGTAGTTCGTCTTCTTTATGTGCGGTTTATTTTTTTCGTGGGACCACCAACTATTTATAACTAATTATAAAGATTGAAAAAGATTTAATACATAGAAAGAAGAAGGGTATGCAGTGTGTGCAGTGTGTTTAAGTGCAAGATGTAAAGTCCATGTGACGTAGGTTAAGAAATTTTGAATGTGTTCAGAATCATGATGGCCTGAGGATAGAAACTTGGACACAGAGAGAGTTATCAGAGTGATCAGACTGGCCAGGATCAGGGGGTCACTTTCAAAGTGGCTTTCAGCACATACATTTGCCTTAACATAATCAAATAAGGCCACATCCATGGGCATCCGTGCACTGATCATCCACGTCAGAGAGGGAGAGATGCCAGGTGTCTATTAGGACAGCTCGCAAAGGGTTAAAGTGGATTGCAGTTTCATGCCTTATGTTCACTAATTCACATTCTGATGGTAGCAAGCATAAATCAGGGAACAGATTGGAGTCCAGCGTCTTCTTCAAGGACACTAAGACAAGGCTAGGAGGAGCCAGTCTAAAATTGACAAACTATCTGTCAAGCCACCACCACCAAGTATCTCTATCTGTCTTTAGCATGTGTTCTTTCTTTGATAAATCCAAAACAAGGCATCCATGTGCTGATCGCACATGTGGCGCGGGCTAGGGGCACTCACAGATCAGAGAGACGGAGGATGGAACCGATCAGGTCCTGTTTAGTCCAGAGCCAGCTTCTCTCAGAGTGGCCTTTAGTATTTACATGAATGTATTCAAACACAGCCCCAGTTCAGTGAGGCCCTGTTGGACATAACTTGACCCTGAGCCCAGTCAGTGCCACACTCATACATTCTATGAAGTGATAATGACAAGCCTTTTTTCTTGTAAATGTCTCCCCCTACTGGTGGGGAGATGAGAAAAAAGACATCCCATCAAATGTGACTACTATTTGCACAATGCTGTGAAGTCTTGAAATATGTGTACCTGCTCACTGCTGCTATGTTTGTCCATATTAGTGTACCGTAGCCACTACAGATTAGCCATTGGGACACAAGCCAGTCACAAGGAGTGACTATCCAGCATGGTGCATGCGGTCCACCACATGTTTAGTAAATCAGCATCAAGCTGAAATTCACTCACTATTGTCATCCTCCTCATTTTCAACTGCAACTTTCTCAACCTCAGCTTTCTCACAGTGCTGCTTGTCTATTTTTTTCCCAGATGGTGCAAAATTTCTCTCAGGAGGCCAGCTTTGTCATCAGCACCTTTAAAGGTAACTGCAGAACGACCCTTGACATCCTTATCTTTTAATTCAACTGGACATCTACATCTACATCTCCAGCTACATCTCCAGCTACATATCCACAACGCTTTCTCTTTACCTCCCCAACACACACACACACACACACACACACACACACACACACACACACACAAGCAGTGTCCTCAACAGACACACACACACAAATACACACATTCAAACTCTCTCCGTCTCTCCTTTCTCTCTCTCTCTCTCTCTCTCACTCAATCACTCACACACACACACACACACTTCTTCCTTTGAACTTTTTTCTCACTCTGATCCACAGCACATGCTCTCTCACACATCTCTAATTCCTTTGTTTGTCCTTATTAACTGTTCTATCTGTTCCTTCATGATGACAGATGAGAGTAATGATGGCTACCATGTTGTTCTGAAGTGACCAGCTGAGGCCCTCTACTGTAGTGGAGGCAATTCAGGTTATTACCTGCCCAAAAGTGTCTAATGATCTGAGGAGGGCCAGTGCACTCAGATGTATTTATAAAATTGTTAGTTTACAGTTTTTACTGTTTCATTTTTATATTAAGTTATTGATTGATTTGTTTCTCTTGATGGGATATGTAATTTGCTTATTATGCTTGTGAAAATGAGTACATGTAATGTGTTGCGTACAGCAGGGGTTGTCAAACTTTATTGGACCGGGGACCCCTCATAGAGCAGAAAAAATTCCAAGGACCCCCCATAATCACAACACAAATTTAACAATACAGGCTTATATTATTTGTTCTGTTAAATGCTAGATGCTACTTTGTAGCAAACTTTTTCACGGACCCCCTAGCAAGTTGCTGCAGACCCCTGGGGGTCCCTGGACCCCAGTTTGAGAACCAATGGCGTACAGTGTTGTGCAAGAAAATGGTCAGTCTTAATTTAAACATCAGTACATATTGCTTTCTTAAGGGTTTTTCTGTAAATAACTGTGTAGCTTTTAGCTTTTGAAAAAGGAAAACACACAAAAACATACAATTTAAGGTTGTGTGTCAAACAGAGACTGCATAGTGCTTATGTTTGTCAGTATGGCTACTGCAACAACTTCAAGCCAGCTTTTTCAGTGCTGACTTAAATTGCACAATGTTTTTTGTATGTAATATAGTTTAGGAAAACAATGAGACATTTTGGTACACATAAGAATCATTATTAACATATGTTGTAAGTATTGTATCCATACATTGTTTGAGCTGTTTGGTAAATCGGTCGCTTCTGTTCATCATCTTAATTATTAAATGCCATAAGTAGTTTCAGTGCTTAGTGTTTAGAATCATTTGTAGTTTAACGCTTCTCCAAATGTCTACCATGTACATATGTATTTGATGAGTCTGATCATGTCCTAAAGCCAGAGTTTTATGTGGGGTGTATGTTTTCCATTGCTTTTTGCTGTTTTTGTCTCCAGCACATCTTTCTTTGTGTTTCTTTTGTGTCAAGATGTGTGTAGCTTCTAGGTTATTTTTCTTATGTAGTCTGCAACTGCTTTGAGGATGGGAAATATATAAAGCCTTAATATCAAAGCAGCGCGCATTTGTGGATTTTAGTAGCATTTTTGCTTTTTGCGATTTGAGACCTTGAGACTACATTGTTATAACATGCTTTATAACCTGTATTACAGGGCTACTCCTAGAGGAGATGTCTAAGATAACACCTGATTAGTTTTGCCTGTCAAAAGTAAAACATTTCATTTTTTGGAGTGGTTGACAGGATGAGACATATTTGTATTACTCTTTTATAAACTGTTGATATAAGCTTTAGTGTTTTCTCTCCAATTTCCATTTCTGAATTTTATTCACTCAATAGCAACAGTAATAATGTGGCTTCATGCAGATAAAAGTGTATTTAAGTATACTGATACGCACATTTACCACATTTCTTACTTTCTAAACATAATGAACAAAGTTTGAGCGTGACCATGTAATGCCTATATGAGTGTGTGTGTGTGTGTGTGAGTGTGAGAGAGAGAGTGAGTGTGTGTGTATTTGGAAGGGATTCAGCATATCCATTGTAAATATCCATCTCCCACATTGAATGATTCATATTGAGAAATAATGAAAATAGTTATTGCACAAGCCTGAGATGAAGCTGCATTCTGTTGCATTGGGGTGCATCTGAAATGTATTTGAGCTTTACAGTAAAACAAAATGACTTGCATAAATATTGTACTGCCATATTGTTCTGTTTGAAATGTTTTGAGTGGAGTGAGATACTGTGAGTTGACATTTTCCCATTCTCTCAAAATAAAGATTTTTGCACTGCCTATAGTCTCTTCTTTGTGGCATACATCTAACATTATTGATTGATTGGCCAAAAAGATGTTGTCATAGTCCAAGAATCTAAAATCAGGTTGGTGTGTGTTCTTAAAATAAAGGCCACCACATTGCCTTTCAGGCAATTGCGTTTACATTCACATTTACATTTAAGCATTTAGCAGACCCTTTTATCCAAAGCGACTTACAAAAGAGAATAACATTCAAGCTACAACACAATGAAAGAAACTAACAAGGAGTGCATATTGCTAACATAAAAACTGCACAATTTTAAGTTGAAAGTGCAATAGTGTAATAAAGTGCAGTATAAAAGAGAAATTAAGTATAAGTTGTTAAGTGCATTGTCAAAATTTACACCAGGAGATATTCTTGGAAGAGCTGGGTCTTCAAGAGTTTCTTGAAGGTGGAGAGGGTATCAGTTGATCTGGTAGCACTTGGAAGGTCATTCCACCAGGGGATACATTTTATTTAAGTATTTTGAATATGGCATTCTTCATTCTCAATTTTTTTTTTTTTTTTTTTAGAAAACATTAGGACCAAATTAAGCTTCCTAAATAGAAATATGTCCATTATTGCTATTATTGTGTTATTATTGTAGAATGCTGCATGCAGGCTGGTTAGATAACATATAGCCTAGTATCTCCATCTTCATTCTGTCTGCTTTTGTGAAGTGGAAACCATTGCTGTAGTCACTTCAGTTATTGGTATTGTGTTACGGCTGTATGTATCCTGTATTTTGTGTTCCCTGTGCTGTTTGTCCTTTTTCCTTTGCCATACTCTACCTTTGCTCAGGTGCTCTGCCTGTGATTGGCTTCATTAGGGCCAGCTGCCTAAGTGATGAAGCTCCTGTTAAAGGCTCCAAGTTCTTGCTGCTGGGGGGGCTTTTGGTGTCAGGACTGCTGGCTGTCTTGCTGCCCTTCAGCCTGGGATTGTTGGACTTTAAGTTTTCATTGTTAATTTAGTGTTGTGTCTTAATGTTAATAAATCCCACTGGTTGGGCATAACGTTTGACGGTATTTTTATTCTGGTTACTTGGGTCAGTGGTGGGTTGTTGTTCGCGCCTGTAGGGCCAACTAGGAAGCGGCGTAACATATTGAAGAAACAAAATTACTGTCAAAGCTGTATAACTCCATTTATTACAAAGGAAGCAACCAAGCAAGTAGCTACATCAGGCTGGTTTCTTCTAGCATAGCCACAGGTACACTGCTGACTCATACACAGACAAACATGTCTATCTAATCACAAAGACAAACTTATTTTTTGAATGATGATGAATGATCTAGTCCTTTTATTTTGATACCGAATATATTTCAACATTACTGCAATCAACTAAGCACGGAAAGCTGACAAATCTGAGACGACTGAAACAAATTTCTACCCTGCTGCTGACTATTTCTGCAGGCCAGTTAAAGTTTTTAGTGATTTGGAGATGTTTCATACAATAAAGCTGACAAGGCTAATACAAGGAGCAGGTGTATGTGTATCTACCAAAGGGGGGCATTAAACACCTGCACAAAAAGAATGAACTGGATACAAATTAAACATACATTCTTCTGCGGAGGTGTCGTGGGGATATTTTTTAGTGGAGGTACACAACATAATATGAATGAATGTCTAAAATTTTAAAAATGAGAAACAGCCTACATAAATGAAGTGAGGGGACTCTGTACCCCCACGTCCAACGCCCACTACATCCCTGTTCTTCTGACTTCTGATTTGTTAGACACATCTCTTTACTCTGTACTTGTCCACGTTGTGACCTGTGATTTGACATTTTTTCATTTAGGCATATTTGGCTTGTTCCCATACGAAGAGTCTGCATCATTGGACGTGGGTACGGCTGAGTCACCAAATTAGAATAGAGTAAATAAGTAAATTATTCAGCTATTAGACGAAACATATTAAAGTAAGCTTGTTAATTTATGCATTTACACACATAGAGTCTGCATCACAGGATATGGGTATGGATGAGTCCAATTTATGACTACTATAGATTTTTTTTAATTGCCAAATATGATGTTATTGTCATATGTAGTCGATTAAATTAATATGTAATATTAATATTGATATTTGGCTTTTAGGTGACACACACACACACATACATCTTAGGCTAACACACAAACATCTTAAATTTTTCCTCACATACACCACAGCAGCTTTCTCCTGGGATTTACCGTATTCACTCTAACTGCACTCGCTGTTAATCTGACTCTATAACATGCACCGAGGAACACAGTGTTCTTGCTCCGTGTTCAAATGAGATGAAGCGTAGTCCTCTGCCATACCTGCGGAAGGTGTGGGTCACCTGCAAGGAGATGCACTACAGTCAAGAAATGTTGTGTCTGTTCTATACTCAACTGCTAGGCTGAGTATAAAATATAGTATATCACATTTATGAACAGCTGACCAATTTCAGAGTCATGACTAGTACAGTAAGATTAAATATCTACAGTTTTTTTTATCATTTTAACTGTTCTACCATTAACATACAATATACCAATAATGTCCACCTACACAAGTGCACTGGGCCACTAAACTATACATACAGTACCTGTTTCCAGCCAAGACTGCGTTGATCAATGGTCTTATCAGCAGGCTTAAATGTTGCAAGTATCTTCTGATCTCCATCAAGCAGTTCTACAGTCAGTTGATATGTGCAATTGTTACACATTGTGCGTCCACAATACCTACACATACACACACACACACCATTATGGAAATTATTTTGTAACATGTTCTGTAACACATCAAATAAAACCAACACTGTTTGTCTCACCAGTCCTCTACAGTGACAGGTGGCTGTGCATCTAGATCCTCTGGATGATAGCCCTCTGCCACGAGGTCCACAACCTGTTTTTTTAGGCATGCCCTTTTTTTTGAGTTGAAAGAGCGAGAGACAAAGAGATGGGGAGAGGGAGGAGTAAATATGTGAGAAATACAGACCCAAACACAGCATTCAGTACATACATTATGAAAAGATCAAGAACTCCAGACAAACTCACAAACTCCAGATAGTTCGATTTGAAATAAAAATGAAATATTTAGCCAGCCAAGTTCTGCCAGATAGATTTTAATTTCTGCAATAATGCCTATATCTCAGTGTCCTCTCCTACCTCCACAGACCAGTAAGTGCTACCACCAGTTAAGTTTTTGTCCTGCCCAGGCGGGAGTTTCCCAAAACCATAGCAATGTAACTGCTCATTGCCTAATTGCTCAAACGCACCCCAGCTTGGCAGTTGCCAGTTAATGTCATTCTGCTTTGTGAATCCATGCAGAACATAAGGGATAATGTAGTCCTGTTTGCCTTGGCGGGACTTACTTTCCCCATATTGACTGGTGGACAATACATTATCCCTCTTATTACATGGTTACTTGGCAAAATTAGAACATTTCTTCACAATGTGTATTTTTTTTTTTTTTTACTTTGTTACAGTTTATTTTTCACTTTGTTACAGTTTACAGTTTCATGGCTTCTGCTAATAAACATAACACAAAACCATTCTTGGTTTTTCAATATACCCCTTCTCTGATTTTTCATAAAAAACGTTCACAATACAAATCGATTATTATTGGCCAATCAACTGATTGACACCAAACCCCTTTAGGTTCATACACATTCTGCCCTCACACATGCCACTAAGCTTTGTTTTCCAATACCCTTGCTCAGATTTTGAAAGAATATTTTCCGTTATGTATTGCTATTGCATTTATGTGATTCACTTGGCGTGTTGAGCAGGTATCACCCACATCATCTCTCGTTGACTCTAAATAATTTTTTTCTCCCCTTTATCTTCAACTATGTTCAGGTGTAGGCACTAAACTGTCCCAATTAGCCATCCCAGCAAACACATCCCACCCACACAAGCTTCATTACAACATGTTGCCGGGCTAGCCTTGCGGCCTTAAAGAGCAGAGCAGTGAGTAGATGTAGATGGTAAAAAGGCGTTTTATTTTCCACAGCAGCAGGGAAAATATATGCCAGGAGAAAAAAAGAAAGAAAGAGGAAAAAGAAAAAAACTCCAAACCAACTTATCAATCAAAATACTAAACTTCCAAAATATAACAAAACAAATTCAATAATGAAATCAATAGCAAAATACTTCTACGGCAGTTCATTTTTCTTAGGTCTCAAACAGGTGTTCACTATAGCGCACCTCAACCCAACTGCCCTGCTTCCAAGTTTGCCTGGGGTTTTCTATGCTATGGACCATCCTAATCCAAACATCATAAATCAATCATTTCTAAAAGCTTTCAAACAATACAAAAATATACATAAATACTTTGCATATATTATAATAAACAATCCAGTTACAAAACAACCACATTACAACATTCCTAACACCAAAAATAATAATAATAAATAATAGGGTAAAAAGGGTAAAACTTTTTGTCCAAAGTCCTTAAAATTCAGTTGGCAACTCTGAAATATAGGTAGTTTATTATTTAGTTGTGTCTTGTGTTTGTATGTTGCAGACGCTGTTTATCTCCGTTCGCTGGCTGCAGACTCATGTTTGTAGTAACAATAAAAGACTGCGTTTGCTAAATGTGGGTGTCCATGGTGTTTGTTAGCAATGAATGTGTGGTGCAAAACAGTAACGGGCAACAGTACCGTTACACAACATTATTCAAAAAATTCTTAGAAATCACTGAAAAAGTATACCAAACAATCAAGCCTTGTGGCAGGCATGAGGGAACACTGTGTATTCTAAAAAGGGTTGGAGTCAATAGGTCAACTGGCAAAGGAGTAAAATAGATTTATACGATGAAAAACAAAATCTTAAAAATCCACAAAGTTGTAAGTGGCAAAAACGAGCCTTGTGGAATGTGTAGGCAATCCATGTGTATGTTGCAGTGATGATTTTATGCGACTAGGTGAATTGGAGAAAGAACATAATAGATTACAAGCCTGAGCATGCATAGACGTGAAAACCTTTTCCACTTTCCATTTTAAGGTGTTTACATGACCCAGAATTCTGCTTAAAAGAACCAGTGATAATTTTCTATGAGTTATGTTGACTGACATGGTAATAAAACGTGATTTTATAAGGCTCACAAATGAGACGGTTTCGGTTTTGTTTCACATCAGGACTCTGTTGTCATCCTGCAAGTGCTTTAAAGAAGCCATAGGGGTAGCCGAGAGAGCAATCATTCACCCTGTAATGAGCCATTTAACCATCAAAACAGCACAAAATGTTGCCTTGTAGAGGCCTATGTCAGGGCTACGTTGTACAGGCCTATGTCAGGGGAATTATTCCTGTCCAGAAACTGGAATATGGCCAAATTCAGAATAGGACAATCGGAGGAGACAGACTGAGGAGTTTACATGACGGTCACACAACCTGAAAGTTGTTAGTATTCTGGTTAGAACAGGAAAATGGTATGAATGTAAAGGTGTGGAATGAACTGCAGCATTCTGGAAAGCATACAGTACATTTTATTAATCAGAGGTTCGTTTCCCCAACATCAAAACCAGTATGGCATTGGGAAACAATCCCTTGAGGAGATTTTTGCTAATGCAATTCTGACTTCAGTTCAGACATCGTTTCTCTAAGACGGCAAATGAAGAGCAAGATAATTCTTTTAAATCAGTTACAAAACCTGCCACTCTCATTATCTATCTCTCAGTTCAAACGTGTCTTACGTGCGGAGGGTGATAAAGTATTTTTTGACGCTATCATCTCTATGGGAATGTCCACAGTCTCCTGGCATGGCTTCCACTTTCCACACATCGGCTCTGTTCTTTGTCAGCTCCCAGTGTCTCGTTTGTTCTGAATGGAACACACATTCAATGCATGGATCTTACTCAAACAATAGCTACATTATTCAAAATATTGTTCTGTTATAATATTACAACAAAAGATAATCTGTAACATCTAGATCTAACAGTGCACCCAAATGCATCATCAATGCTATCCCCCAGGGTCATTTGGTGTTTTGGGGCTCAAAATATCATCCACCTAGGTGACCCAACATAGGCTGATCAGACCCCAATTTGTGCCTGAGTGTGCCACAGTCTGCTCAGAAGCACCTTGGGACCTCTATATGCATGTCCCCTTACCCTCTCCATTTGGATTTTTCAGGAGATTTCTTGCTGCTTCCTGAAAGACGCAGAGAAATTAACAAAGTAAACATGCATACACTGCCAAACATTCCCAAATTTGAATACAGTATGAACCATGTGCCATGACATGGGGTTGTAACCCCAACCGGTCACTTGATTGTGATTCAGTGGCATTACCACTGCGTTTTGCAGGCTCGACGTTGCCCCGGAGATAGTATGCCTGATTTACTTGGGTGGATTACAAAGTAGTTAATTTCATTCATCACTTCACTTCACGTTCATCACTTTTATGACTGAAGAAAATGTGACTGCTAAGTGAGATGAAGCAGTGATACCCAACTTTAGCAAACAACTCCAGGGTCCAGTCTCAATGTCCGCCCGTACAGACTCACTTAAGTTCGCCAGGGTTTAGGGGTGTTCTACTGTCAAAATCTGAAGTGCACAAGGGTTTGGTTGCACCCTGTCTGGGCCCTAAAAGTCTGCATAGCATGCAGACTTTGCTATAACGAATTACGTTGTGACGTAAAACACTGGAGAAGAATAGAATCAAAGATGGTTGATAAGCAGAGAAGAATACTTCATGGTAGTTCATGCCTATGGGAGCACAATGGGGATCAGTTCCGATCTGCATAAATAGGCATGTCGTTGACGTGCTTGGCTGTACTAGATAGTACCCGCAATAAATAACTCGGTGCACTACTAAACTAAAGTTGATCTTCTCTGGAGTGGAGAGTCATACCATCACAACATTTTCCTTAAATGGGCAGGAGGTTTTGATCATCATCATAACATGTCCGAAATGTACATCCATTGCTCAGATAAACAAGGTTTTAAATACCATGATTCCTTAAATAACCGGCCTGAATTACTAACTGGGCCTAAGATCACCAGTAAAGCATTATATATCCTACATCTGTACCACTTTAAAGTAAAATAAATTAAATATTCTTTAAATGCTACTTTCAGCACTTATGTGCGTTATGCGTGTCTGATGCAGGCCGAAGTAGTAGGTCCTGCTGACAGCGCACCGCAGCACAAAGCAGCCTTTGAGCAGAGCCATGTGTGACGTGACTTTTCTTATTAGCCTCCACACTGTCTCCAAACTAGGAGTCATGTCACTAATTTTGTTACTGTGAAAGCGCCTGTCAACAATAAGGTTAATCTTATTCTATATCAGAATTAGGCTCCCTACATGACATATTGTCAAGACCATCCTTTGACTAATAACACTACTTTCATTGATTACCGTTTTCACATCTGCCTAAATAGCAATCGCTCAGCTTACCTTGATGGTCACTAAGGTAAGCAACACAACATAATTCAAAAGCTAAGCAGCACAGCATCTGGTCAGGAAGTGAATGAGCGATAACTTGGGCTGTTTAGTATCAAATTTAGTATCATTGTCCTAGATTAAAGCACATTTGCCTTGTTTTCATCCTTTTTGTTGACTAGTTCTGAAGAAATCTGACTAGTTTCTAGACACTGGATTTTAAAAAATAAGAAAATTGATCTTTTTATTATCTGCCTAGAAATCTTACCAGAATACACAATATTTTCTTACATCAAGATTTTCATTTCTCTTTATTTTTTCTTGTTTCAAGAAATCTTAGTAAGTGCAATTGTCTTGCTGCACTAGTATGTCATTTTGCTGAAAAGAAATACATTTTCTCAAACAGAGTATATTTTTTCTCATTTTTGAAAAGGCTTTTTTTTTTGCTGTGTATAATCATGTGGTCGATACAGAAAAGTCGGTTTGGGTCAATTTGTTGTAACTAAGAAAACATTGAAAAAGCTGTGCAGACTCACCATACATAGAATATGCAAACACCATCCACCAAAGGATAGCCTACATCTAGAAATAAAGGTCTGCCAGTAATATAAAGCCCATAATAAAAGTCTGTGTCTAGTGCAGCTGAAGTAAATAAAGGCCCAGGGCGTTACTTCAGGAATCGCTGTATTCTGTGAAATTCTGAGGTTCTGCCATAGACCTCAGCGTTACAGAGCATGCCTCTGCATTGCACGTGCTATCGTGGTTCCTCATGAAATATCTTGCTCCAACTCCGTCTATCTACCATCTTTGATGGAATCACCAAAAAACACCTGTTAAAATATTTACAATTACCAAGAAACGGAAATGAAAGGGTGGTTTCAATGAGACTTTAGTACTGTTAACTGAATTATTTATCAAAGGTGTCCCAGTCATGCCCAAACAGCAAGGTGAATGCTCACAGAGCTCATTCACTAAACTGCGTTAGTTAATCTGTGAGGGCTCAAGGCTTAGTTCGCAGGGAGGACATTGAAACTCAGCCCATGACTTCCTGACTATGCCATTTCTGTGTGGATGGATAAGAATGATCACTTGTATCTCAGTCTCTGAGCTCTTTGTATTTCCAGCCTACCCAAATATTTCTAGTCTAAACAATGTTCAATGGGCCCATTTCACAGCAGATATTTTTCCAAGAAGTCACAGGGTAAGCTCAGGTGTTATTAATGACAGACAAAAAGATTCTGATTCAGTATAGCAGGTCAATTTCATTCCTTTTCTGCTCCCACTTTCTAATAGGCTACAGCACACTTAGAACGTACATAAAAATAACACTCTCCTTACCCCTGTAAGACATTGAAAAAAGTGTGGTCACAAACGTTTATGCAGGTGGCTTAAATAACTAACGTTGATAAAACGATAGACTAATGTTTTAAACGTTTTCTGTAAGAATGTAAAGTTACAACAACAGTTGGACAACATATATTGGCTCAACTAAAATGTGTAGGCTGTTTCAATGCCTTGATGAAAAATCATTGTAAATGAGTGAGATTTTTACCTTTTGTTGAAAAGAAATTTTACTTTGCACCACTGAATGGAACAGACTACAGAATGCTTCTCTTCGACCATTCATCCACCCGAAAATCTCACAAGGTTTATCCAGAGCAAGGTTGGGAAGATACAACTTTTTTGAACCCCTTCTGCAGACTGGGCATTCCCTACATCCTTGGGCTTCCCGGGAAGTCTCGAAACAGCCTTTGCACATGCTGTGATTACATGGCAGTATAACTGGATCCTTGTAGATGTCACAGCACACAGGACAAGAGAAATCCTCTTTTGAGAGACCTCCGGAAGCCATGTTCTCCTGACTTCGGTAGAGTTGGAAAGATTCGGAGACAGATTCGGACTCCGGGATCAATAAGTCTGGGGCAAAACGTTGTCCAAACACAACTGTTGATTCTGTCCTATAATCATAGCATGGAGTACTAGCTACAATGACTAAAACACGTTTCGTACAAAATTAAGCCGTCCTTCGAGTTCGATGGATAACATTCACTCTATGCGCAGCTGGCAGTTGAGCGAGTACGCAGAGACCGTATGCAAATTGGAAGACGCTGGGGGTGAAAGATCAATAACGTCACTGTTGTACAGTATAGAGACACCAAAAAACCTACACACATCACTGGCCTCACCATGATCATGCAACAACATCTCTTTTGGAAAAATATACTTTTTCATAATTTTGGTGACTTTTTATTGTTTTTAATTTAAGTAGCTAATTAATAACCTCACTATTGATTAATAACTCCACAGCTACTCAATGACTCCAAATTCACTACACACATCAGTGGTCTCCCCATTATCATACCACAACTGATGTTTTGGACAAAAAAGGTTTTTCCATAATTTTGGTGAATTTCTTTATTGTCATTAATCATTAATAATTTCAATATTAATCAATAACTCCACTGTGGTAAAGTATAAAGACTCCAACACATATTAACAGCCTCCTCATTATAATACTACAACTGCTGTTTGGGGAAAATATGTTTTTTCCTAATTTTGGTGATTTCTATCATTGCTATTGCTTGAAATGAACATGAAATGTTGAATCCATTTTGGCTATGAAAAGCAGTACGTTAGGACATGTTGATGCAATTTTTTAAACATTTTAAAATACTCATTCCATCATTCCAAATTATTCATTCCAAATTGCGTGCATGATAATGCGCAATACAGGCTGATTTGCATAAGGGGAAGTGCACTCATTATGGGTTTGCGCAAATATGGATATTTGTCTTAAACATTCTTACTGTGTTTTAACCGTGCTTCTCCCATATCTAACAGTAAGAAATTGGACACCCTGCAACTAAAATAGACCCACCTACTGAAAGGATAAAACACGTGTTTTAACTGGTGGAGGTTCGTTCAGGTAGACATTTAGCCAGACGATTCCTACGGAGCTCCTAAAGGGACATAAGGAAGCTATTACATTTCAGGTGCGCACCTAAAACTTTCACCTGAATCTTTCAAGTGCGCACCTGAGACGTGAGTTTTCTCGTGTTCCTTTAGGGCACAGGTGTCAAACTCTGGCCCGCGGGGCAATATCAAATTAACATTAGAGCTGGCCCGCCGGTATTATACAGCGGCGGTGTTGCTGTAACACCGCATTCACCGCGAATACTACAAATCCCATAATGCTGTGCGGTTGTTTTGGCGCGCCAGCTTGGTGTCAGTAGATTTCTAGCAAGCAGCGTTCTTTCCAGACGTGCTGCGGCCTAATACTACAACTCTAGGTGTCACTGTGTTACCCCTGCCAATTAATGACGAAAAGGAAGAGAGAAAACAGAACTTTTCGGGACAGGTGGGAGACAGAATATATGCTTACGTATCTGAAAGACAGACCTGTTTGTCTCGTTTGTGGAGCCAACGTGTCGGTACCTAAGGAGTACAACCTTAGGCGACACTATGAAACGAAACATCAGGACAAGTACAAGGACCTGGACACGACTCAAAGGAGCCAGAAAGTAGAGGAGATGAAGAGAGGTTTGGTTTTACAACAGAATATGTTCAAAAAAGCCACAGCACAAAACGAGGCTGCTGTAAAGGCGAGTTATATCGTGGCAGAAGAAATCGCCAAATCAACCCGATCCTTTAATGAGGGAGAATTTATTAAAAAGATAATGCTGAAAGTTTGTGACCAAGTGTGCCCAGAGAAAAAACAGGCCTTTTCAAACGTAAGCCTGAGCAGGAACACAATAGCGGAGCGCATATGTGATCTTGCCACCAATCTGCATGACCAGCTGATGGAAAAGGGGAAAGATTTTGTTTCTTTTCCCTCGCATTCAGAAAAGAGGCATTCATTTTTATTTAAATGTTATTTAATATGCCATTGGTGTTTCTTCGTTTGTTCTTTGACAGTTGATTTTGCACTATTAAGTTAAGCTATAAGCATGGCTTGTTCCATATTCAGTGTTAAAGCAAATCAGTGTAGCAAACTGAGCAAAAACATTTTATTCATGCACTCTTCTCTTGCTACTTCAAGGCTTGAATGTTTGATTCATTCATTATTGTTATTTTGTTTTCAAATGTATTTATTAGCCCGTGGAAAAAAGTTTATTTTGATATTTACCTCAGAAGGTTGCAAATAGAAAAGAGGCATTCAATTTTTATATTTAAACATGAAACTCGGGTTTGCATGTCATTATAAGTTATATAAGCCTTGCTTGTTCAATTTTCAATGCAAAACTTGTTTGGGTGCCTATTAAAAGGTAATTTTTTTCAACCTTGGCCCGCGGCTTTGTTTAGTTTTAAATTTTGGCCCACTCATTATTTGAGTTTGACACCCCTGCTTTAGGGGCTCCGTACATTCCTCCCTACAACCGCGCAGGGGAAAGATTTTTTCTGTGAGAGGAAGAATATCTTGTCCCATGACTTTTGTTGTTTATTATTTAAGTGCCCATGCAGTTTTTGCTAGATTGGCAAAACCAGAAGAGAATTATGAATAAAAATAAATTAACCTGAAAGCAACATAAAAAACGTGATGTCAATTTAATGGCATTTTTATGAATTTGGGTGTAGCTAATGTCATGTGTCATGTGACCCACCTGGTTCTTGTTTCTTTGAAAAAACATTCTGTTTGGGTGTCCACTACACACTGGTGATGGCTTGACACCGAAACACGTTTGTAGCATAGGCGTGGCGCAATAACTGTTAAAAAGCTTGGGAAAAAGCCAAGAGTGTGTTTCCTTCTTCACAAAACAGGCTATCATAACAGCTTCAAAGCCCACTTTTAAGGCCCAAAATGAAACCATACATTTTAAAAGATCAATAAGGGAAAAAATATGTATGAAAAATCTGAATAAAATCTGTATTCTGTCTAAAATGACTCATTTAGGTCATGGTAAAAAACTATCAGGGCAGCAAATCCTCATGGTGCATACTCCTGGGCAAAGAAATGATGCAAGCAGAGTTTCTCACAGATAAACGCTTTGCCTATTTTGTATTTTTGTATATGTATTTTTGTATTGTATTTTGCCCAAATAACAAGGGAAAAGATATCTTAAATCCATACAAGATGAAAGCTATCCATATCTTAAATTGTGCACTGACTAAAGACCATGCATGGTCTAATGGCAAATCACACGTTCTTATCTTTTATTGTGGAACAAAACAGACCTACCTGCCACAGTGTATTTACACAGTGGCGGACTTTGACCCTGTACAGATTGTGTAGAGTCGGGAAAATAAGTCCAGTGTCTTCCTAGACTCCTGCCGGCTCTTTCACTGATGGACTCTCACTGAGGTCTTTAGTGGCAAGATGCTCAACGGGAACAGTTCACACTGAGAGCCAGAGAATGGAAACAATCTCGGCGAAGGGGTGTGTGAATGTGTGGAGATGTGTGTTATTATCAAGGTCAAATAAAGAGACCTTCCCTCTGTTCCAGTCCAACACAACTCTGAACCTCTGAGGTTTCAGAGTCACTGTTAGCACTCTGTCTGTGGACTAGAAACTGTGGAATATTTCCCATCTTTATGGACCACGTACCAAACTCCAGTCCTACTGTCCTTTTGGCCGACTTGGTCACAACACCCAAATCCCAAGCCCTGCTGGCCCCAACCTGCACGTCCCAGCAGTGAGCACCTGACTTGAAACCCTCGGAGCCCAGGACGTTGGCCCAGTCGTCAAACCTCTCTGGGTTATCTGGAAGTTGTGACCAGTCATCGATGTATGCCACACTGGTCAGACCCATAGACAGCTTGAGGCTTCCATGTGCAGTGTTGGGTCCACAGAGGCTGAACAGAGGCACAAGGACACAGAGGTCCGCTGGAGCCCTCCAAACATCCAGATTTCTTTCTGTTCATATGCTGTGGTTCATTTTGTGAGAGTGACACCAAGATATCCAAACATGGAGCTTTGTTGCATTTCCAAGCCCAATTATTTTTCACAAACAAGGTACAACTTTCTTAGGGCTAGTCCCCATTGACTGAAAGTTAAAGGAGACACAGGATGGAATGTAGGTATACCCTAAAATTAGAAATAGCTGCTATAAAGGTGACTACAACAAAGACCAACCGTGATACACTGTTGTGCCAATCAATCATACTGTGATTGCCAAAAGAGCAATCACCACATCGGCGAGACAGTGTGACACAGCTTTGACGTTGCCTTGCTGTGTCCCAGCTCAAACAGAACTCACTCACTGTATGCAGCAATCTCACTCATCCTCTTCCAGACTCTGAATTTCAGGTTGCCTAGGTGCTTAGCAACACTGAGCAGACCTCCTGATACCTTCTCTAGGTCCTGCAGTTTGTAGTGGACTCTGGAATAACATTCAGGAGTCAGTGCAGCTGTGGGTTTGGGTTCAGAACTACAGGGTAAAGAGAAACAAGGCCGATCACTCACCTTGTCACCATGGTTTTGTAATTCTGGAGGGCATAGAAGAAAGATGATAACTGGAAATGCTCAAATAAAATTTCCACATCCATTTTTGTTACTGAATGAATACTACAAAAGACATGACATCTCTGCTAAAAAACGGGATGATCAGAGATTGATTTGAATAATTCATAAACAGTTGATCACCTCAGGAAAAGGATATCATCTGCACCCATATTCTCCTTTATGGCAGTTATAGTGTTTGAGAGATAAGAGACCTCTCTGCTAATTTTCTCAATCCTCTTCGTCATCATCTGACTCTTGACCTTCTGCTCCTTCTTCAGCACAGCTGTCCTCTCTTCTTCCTCCTCATGTACAAACTCATGAAGCGTCGTAAATTCCTCCTTGATCTGTTCTTCTGTCTGTTGGGCCTAGACCTGTTACATATCACATACTTTAAAGTGAAATTCTTACATAGAGGTTAATTATTTGACTTCAGTCAAAACATACCTTTATGTGTTGTGCTGTTTTAGTGTAGGTGTGTTTAACTTTATTGAAAGCCTCCACTTTCTCCTCAAAAGGCTTAAGAAGGATTGTCAACTCCTCCTGGAATGGAAGAATATGATATTATATATTGAGAAAGAACCACGCCTTTGTCAATAACATTTAAGACCGGTCACATGAGATCATGCTGAGTACATTATAGCCTACTTTGGGTTAAGTGTTCAAAGCAAGTGCTTCAGTCTCAATGCTGTATGTTCATATTCTAATTTGCTAAAATGTAAAAAAGATTCAGGCTAACTATTTCAATTCAACTACCTAATGTAATCACCGGTAGTAGAGAATAAAATTGTGTATTGACATTGTAGCTGTAACCAGGCTGCAAATGAGCATTAAGTTCTTGATGTTTAGATTTTGGAAGCAGGACAAAATGAGCAAAAGCAACACTGAGAGACTTCGACAGGGGCAAAATTATGAAATCCATAGCTAATCAGTGCACACAGTGGGTAAGTGGTCACTATAGACTCATACAACATGGATTGACTGCCTGATAGTATAACAATATAGAGCCACCTACTGGTGAGAGACAAGCATTACAGTGTCTACTACTGCAGTGTCTACTTATCAAAGCTAAAGCAATAAAACAGAATATCCTTATGTATTTCAGTCAAATGTCTTAATAAATATTTGATGGAAATAGAAATTTTACCTTCCGCTCAACTGCTGCTTCACTGATTGGACTGAAGTTGTGAGTTTTATGGAGCTTTGAGTCTCAGCACACCAAACACAAAAGCTGTTTGTCATCTTCACAGTAGAGCTTGAGTTGTGCAGAGTGCAGAACCAGTCTCTATGACTGGTCTCCTGTTGGAACATCTCACAAAGGTTCCTTAGAACCAGGTTGAGAGGATGCGTGTCCTTGGAGCACCTTCTCCTGCACACTGGACATTCCATGGATTCTTTGGTTAACGCTAAAGTTAGCCTACTCTAAATGGTTTGCTTGACATCAAATCTCTGCTTTCTCCACATCCACATCCAAAGTTCATGAAAGCTTGATGTTCAAGACTAGATTCACAGTAGTCTTCCTAACTACAGGTTAGACAAATGCATATGGAACTCTCTTTGAGCTGCTTAGCTGCAGGCCTTTCAAGGTGTACTGGCTTATTAAGATGATTAGTTTGTGGGGGAGTGTCTTTGAAAGACACACAAGGTCATGATTGGACAGTGTTACTGCAGTTTCTTGACCATGTGCTCACTCATTTTGACAAATAAGCCAATTAGGTGGTAATTTGGTGCCACAATCAGATCACACATGGGTGCGAATTCAAAATCACATGGCGCTGTGCAGGGGCACTGATCTCTAGATTACCTTGATAGAGCATCTACATCAAAATGCTGAAGCAGTTTCTTTAGAGATCAGTGCCCCTGTGCAGCGCTCCACTGTGCTGCGTGATCTTGAATTCGCCTGTTATTAATGGCCACAAATTATAGGCCATAACTCCACTCTTTTTGTGATCCTTTTTTTTTCTTTGTTTAATCTTTAACGCAGAGTTCTCCAGCACCTGTGGCAGTCCTCAACTGTTGAGACAAGCAGTTGCAGATAAGCATGATTATGTATTAACTCTCTGAAAATGCAACTGATTACTACTCCAACAGGTTTTTAGCTACTGGAGAATCCTTCAGAAGTCTGGCTTTGCATACTGGCTTGGACGGAAGACTGGCTGATTCAGTGTACATGACATGCAGAGCAATTGTGTGACTACTACTGAACACCTACATCCCAAAGCCAACAGAGGAGGCATGGAATGAGATCGCTGCTGGTTTTTGGAAGAAATGGCAATCTCCTAAATGTATAGGAGGCACAGATGGCAAACATATTACTATACAAGCACCAGCACGCTTGGGCAGCCAGTTTTATAATTACAAAAAGACCTTTTTCCATTGTGCTCGTGTGGGGTCCAGGGAGGTGTTGCTCTGACAATTCTTTAACTCCCCTGAAGGAGGTGAAATGTAAATACTGTATGTTGATGTAAATGTATGTATTATGAGTTAAAGGTGATGAGGTGATCATTAAATGTGCAAAAAGAACTGCATGCCTTGGGGCTACATTTGAACAATTGAAAAAGCAATGATCAAAAACTTTTAAAATGTTTTCCAATGTGTTTCCACCAGTATTAAATAATAAATAAATTAAATAAAATAACTTACTATTGAAGGCAAAATTTGTTCTTCAAAAAAGTTTTCTTTTTTCCCAAAAATTAGTCAGAAAAAGGGGGGTCGTTTTATATTCAGGATCGTCTTATATTTGGACCAATATGGTTACTAGTGCATGTCTATTGGAGAGACCGGTTAGTTTGGTCACTAATAGAATCTTAGCAAAAGGTTGGATCCTTTCATTTATGTATAGGCCTTTTAGTAAATGATAAAGTAACTGCATGGTGTCACCAGTTCCATTGATTGTAGTGGAAGCTAGTTAGTGGACGACTTAACGCAACCATAACTTTATTGGTCATCTCCCAGCCATGCTTCTTTTGCCTGTCCAGGGATGTTAAAAGAAACAAGATTATTTGACCTACCTTAGTAAACCATCACCACAACAAAAAGTACCAACTCAATTGAAGAGCTTGAGGAAAGGTTATGAGCTGGACTTTTACAGTAAAGTACTAGCAACAGTAGCCTATAACTACCCCTCTACAAATTAATTTGTTTGAGGAGAGTAGCTAAAGGTCTGAGATTTTATAGGGAAAAACCTTACCTGCGTGAAGTTAGAATATGAATAAAAGTGCTTTGATCCGTTTGTGCACGATTGTGCAGGCAAAATGAACGTTTGTGCACAAACCGTCTTTATGATATTTAACTTTTAACAGGTTGGTGACCAGAGGTCACCCAGCACCCCATCAACATCCAAATGACTCGAAAATGGTTGGAATCATTTGTGCTTCGTTTGTGCAGGCAAAATTAAGATTTGTGCACAAACCATCTTTATTATATTTAACATGTAATTATTTGACCTGGGGTCACCTAGCACCCCATCAACATCCAAATGACTCAAAAATAATTGGAATCGTTTGTGCTTTGTTTGTCCAGACAAAATTAACGATTACACCCAGACAATAAACCTTTCTAGTGACTACCTTCATGGAAATGCCTCAATGACCACATGACTAGGAGGCAGAAAAGATGTTCTTTGCCACAAGCAAGGGGTATAGAAAGAGGTGTTTCTGCACCTTACAGTCTATAATACTTTTATTAACTAACAAAGCCTTGCCTAGATTGTCTAGGTATTACTATAATTGTTTATGCCTATAGATTGTTTATGTGTATGTAAAATAAATAAATAAATAAACATTCATGCATTTTCAGAGATTTTAAGAACAGCGCTAGCCAGGATAAGCCCAGACATATCTGCCAGCAAATTTAATTTCACTTTGCATATTTGGAGTTATCCCCATTTGTTAATCACCAAAATCCAGGAACCCATAAAAATAGCTTTATAAACATAGGCTTAAGGCTGTCCTATGTGATACACAACCAAGGATGCATCCACATCAGACCATATGGACATGCATCTTCCTTCGAATTGAGTAATGTGATCCAATAGTTATCCACACAAACAGTGTCAGAAAATAAAACATTACGGTGGTGCAACCATGGGCACGAGTTCATCAGACAAGCTACCATCACTTAATTGCACCCTCCCTCAACACCTGAAGTTGCCCAGTCAACAATGGTAGCCAGCATTTTCCACTTGGCACACTGTTAACCTGGCACCGCCTTGTCTGGATAAATGTTGGATCACGTAAGACAACTGCATTGCTTACAAGAAGGATGTATTTGCTGCATTCTGGATGATTGAGCAAGAGTTTAATGCACCGGTTTAACTTAAATATTCACACAGGAGACACAGTCTGGGTTTACAGTCTGGCTACCACAGTATTGCTCAGAACTGCTTTGCCAGTCACAGCATCAGTATAATACACAGAATAATACAGATTGTAGTGTGGTAAAGAGACCTATGTGAGAGATCTCAATAGACTTACCAGGGGCCACTGCGGATAAAAAGTGTGAGAAGGTGGAGGTAGATGGACAACGCTGGTATGGTTTATCTCTGTAAGAGAAGAGAATTTATTATGTTCAGAAGAGTCCTAACATCAGCTCAGTTTACAGCTGAACTGAAATCTTAATTTCAGCCAACACCCCACCACACACACACACACCAGATGACTATTCCCTTATCAAAACAGGAAACAATAACGATGAAAGATCCAAGTCCCTGTATCCTAGTTCCTTCATGGTTGAAAATTAGGATGCCACTTTCTCTGGAAGAGATAAAAAAGAGACCCTCACTATAAATGGATATCTCAGACCATTCTGTAAGAATGATCATGAACTCACAAGTGTTTGTTCAGTAGTATGAAGGGCTACCATGCGCCCCGAACTATTGGTGTTACATTATTGACTAACCATACAGCAACATGCATTAGCCTGCTGACTGTGCGAACATTATAGCCTAATCTTGTCATATGCTCTCCAACAATTAAAATGTGGTTATATATAACCATTATATGGTTATAGAGCATCACGGTGTCACCTCTACCTTTGTGGTGTATGTCAGTGGGCCTAACCTGACCATGCTCTTTGCGATTTAAAAGTTTTAAGTAAAGTAATGTAGGACCATCACAAAGCACCTAAAGTTTTGCTGATAAAATAGCTAGAGGATAATTCTGGGACAAGCTAGTGAAACACAACAACCCATCTCTCGCTCTCTCTTTTAAGAAAACATTTTATAATACAAGTAATCTATTGATAATGACAAACATTTACATGTACACACATGTGCAGGGAGACAGACATGAAACACTACTTGACTTGTACGTTTTCAGCACTGCTTTTACCAGGTGCACATGTAGGATGAGGAAGATGAGACTAGTGACCGGTGATCTGCCGGTGATTGATGACGTGAAGGGCCTTGAAGGCACGAAGGCATGAGTAATCGTTCAGATCCAATCGTTCAGACGAACTTTTACCCATCCCTACATTGTTCCTTTTTTATTATCTTTATTCTGAGCACTGAAACAATTTTAGACCTTGTAGGTGGTAGCCCAATGCAGTAGCACAGTAATTTGACCATAATCTAAGTAGGCTATAAAGAAGGGGAAAATAATATGGCTGTTTTCCATCTGTTACATTGCAAGCAACTAACAAAAACGAATGTTAAGAAAAAGTGTTCTGATGAAATGACGCTCCACACTTCGTATTTCTTCGTCGTGAGTCGGGGAAAACCATTTTTTCTCTGCTGGCGATTTTGCCGTGAGATGTCACGCCATCTCTACATAACTCAAGTCAATTGGGACTAAACAGCGTCAAATAACACACAAAATGACTTAAGAATTTGGCGTGCATATCTGCGCCATTTAGTGAGAACGGGCTATGCGAAGAGGTTGCTTTCAGCTACTCAGGGCGAGAAAAATCTGTGAGGCTAACCAAGTACGAGTGCCTCTACCAAAGATAGTTATTTTTATTCAGAAAAAACGAGATTACAATAAAAAGTTGGCTACAATACAAGAATTTAAAAATAGGTGATAATGTAATTATAAAAAATCAGCAAAGAAAAAAAAGAAAAAATTAAGACATAATACAAAAAGTTAATCCAATGCCTTGAAAGCAAATAGACCCAAGGGTAAAAACCTACCAACCACTACCTAGCCAAGAAAAATTTCATCTGAAGCAACCCCGACAACTGTTTGAACCCTCATATATACAGGTCAGAGTGCCCCTACAATAACAAAATGCATACAACACACACAAACGTTATCACAGCTTCAGTGTGCGCAGGCACCAACTTCCTGTCTCCCCTCTTAATCACATCTTTCCATTCAGTCACAGCGCTTGGGTCACATGTGTACAACAATTGACGGCTGCCCTCATGTTTGAGGCAGTGGACAGAACTGCGGGAACTGTGGGACCTCAGATTGTGGCCCTAGACCGCAAAATGAATCACATCTTGGAGAAGCTCAAGGCGATGGATAACATCAAGGAGACACTCACTGCCTCACAAAAGGATTTGGCTAAAATCGGAGCCCAATTTGGACAGAGAGAGGTCTGAAAATGGTAAGCCTCTCGCCCTAAAACCTTCTATCTGGTTTCGGACCCCCTAAGCGAAGGCCAAGGCCAACACCCCCGGAGAACAAGGCGGGGAGACGCTCTCGCTTCCCTACCCCCATCTACAAGACACCGGCGGATTGTTGTCTCTGTTTGGGTTCTGATCAAGGTTGTCTCCATGGTTACTGGCTGTGTTATCGCTGTGTCACCCTGCGGACTGAGGCTCACAGATTGGAGGCCATAAGAAGCAACTCTCTGGCCATAACACACACGAACTTATACACTTCTACTGACACGCAATCACCACCCTCACCCACCACACCACGTCTTCACCGCTTCGTACCCTCTTATCTCCCCCCCCCCCCCCCCCTTCTCGTTGCAGGTCATGTATTCTATCTGTGCTTATGTGTGCTGAGGTGTTTTTTTTTGCCCCCTTACACTGTGCTCCCCATTGGAGCATAGTCTAGTGACGCCTTTTTTTTTCCTCCTCTCTCCTCATGTTATGCTGTCTTGTGCCTTTCTTTCCCCCTAAATGGAACTTGGGCGGCGCGACCCCTTGCTCCCTCACCACAGGGGAGTGAGAAATGCAATTTCGATTCCTTTGTATGTCTTGGACATGTGAAGAAATTGACAATTAAGTACCATACCATACCATACAATTCATTGTCAACATAATACAGTTTCACAAAAACTTATAAATGAATGATAGAATTAAGCCATGACCTAATAAGACCTGGTAAAGCATTACTTATGAGAAATAAGAATAAATATGCTTAATCTTGTTTAAATAATCTCAAAAAACAGTAATACATAATGGGTATAATCAAACCATAACATATGAGAATCATACAAAAACGTATGAGACTGGCATAACAATGATTATATGGTAAAACGTCTAATATTGTGAATATTTATTTAGCTCATTCAAGCAATATACTTCTGGTGACTACATATTCAAAGCTTATTCTGTTTATGATTATAATGGCAAGCTGCAACCCCCTTGTATAAGATGATCCCCAATTTATGGTGCAAGGTTCACTTTTTTAATAATTTTCCCGACAGTGTAAAATCACAATGCATAAACCCGGGTATGAGTCTGACCTGAGGCAGAATAAAGGATAAAAAAAAAAAAAATGGTAAAACCTCAGGGTGGGCAGGGCTCATATCAGGAAGCACACTGTTCACCCTTACCCTCTACACCATAAAAGTAATGACGTAGTTTGCAGGAAGGCTGAGCAAAAATTACCAGTTTGATATTAAAGGTGTGACATATTTCATTCTCCCCATGAACCTCCGATGTTATACATGTACATGAACCTTCCAGACCTCAGGCATATGAAGAATGACAGTAAGTGTCTATTAATTGCTCTTGTCTGCATGTAATTTTTTAACAGTTTTTTATGTAACAGTTAGTCTATCAGTGACTTCTTTAAACAGATACCAGATCGAAGTGCATAGAATTATTGTATCATGTCATGATCCCACACAATATCTTGACAGAAAGTATCAATTCCTTCAGTGAACAGAAATAATGAATATAATTGCAGGATTATTGAATATTTGTTTTCTTGTCAATGAATGTAGGCACATGGCTAGATAATAGAAAACCCCCATGGGAATGATTACTATTAGAACCATGGAAATCATATATACTGTTAAACAGTACTGAAATAATTACAAAACCAAAACAAATGTTGGATTGTAGGGTATAGTCTTTGCCAGTGTTGTCTGAAGAGAAATTTGTAATTCATGACCTTTGGACATTCATCTGTGATGTAAGCAGGAGACCAAGAGGAGAGAAGTGTCTGGCAACCACAGAAAACAGAAAAGCTTTTAAACTTTAAAACTGCATCCTTCGGTGGCAATTTATCCATTGTGGTACAATGGAACACGGCCCCGTTGTTTGAAGTCAGTGAGTAGTGTCAGTAAGACAAATTTTTGTCGAACTAGATCGAATAGTCCAACGGAAGCTAAAGCTAACCACTGGGAGCAAGGACATTCAGTTTCAATGTAATTTAATCAGAGATAAGGGAAATGTATAAAAAGATTAGTCAAGAGGGTCCAAACATTATGAGAGTTAATTGATGCTAACTCAATATTTATGAACGTTAGTCATGACAAAGAATGGCTACAGTAGAAACCTACATAGTTTCAGGTTAGAAAGCACATAGCATTTGCAGTGGTTTCTGGATGGGGTATATTATAAAGCATATCTTAGAGCATATGTGCCTTGTTTATAGTATAAATATCAATTCATGAAACTACAACAATAACTTCATGGAAAAATATATACTAATGCTTAAACTGATGAACTGTCAGAGAAGTTGAATCACTGACACTCCCAGTCCTCAAGGTCAAGAGTCCAGTTCAAGTCATTAAAATCCAGATCAAGTCTAGTGTGACATCAAAACAACTAACAGCTAAGAGCTAACATGTAACAAGAAAGTGGCTAATAAAACCAAACATAAACTCATCATTCAATACAGCATCAGATGCATCATGCCATCACACACAACTCAAACATTCAAACATCAATACAGATATGAATTTAAGACAATACTGCAACATTGATATATTTTCAATGTTGCATTACCACGTTTTTTTTTAATTAAATCCATAAATCCGCGAGTCTGCGTCTGGAAGGCCTTGAAAGTGGGTAACTTGAGACATGTACGTGAGTCAGTTGATAAAAGGAGATAAAGAGTTCCTGAGAACTACCATACATCATATATCATAATACAGATTGCACACAAACATTGTTTCCAGCAACAAAAACAGCTATATCAAAGATCTCAATGCATTTAAAAGTAGGTGTTTCCCTGGGGTTCAGGCTAAAGTTTCATCCTGGCTCATTGAATCTGGCCTCCTAATCATACCCCAATGTAACTGCCTCATAATTCATTTCCTCACTCTCCACCTCAAGCTGATGTTTGGTGAAGGTTCTGTCACAAAATGGTTGCTGTGCATTACCCAAGTCAGTGCCACAGTGGTGGTCGTGAGGTCCCCCTTTGAGTGCCTTGAAAACTGCTATAAATTACATGTGGTGGTGTTACTGTTATACAGTCATAGTAAAAACTTTCTTATCTAGTTTTTGCATTATATGGTCATAAAATGTGATTTGATCTGAGGCTAATACAAAACTATTTGTTTTTGCCCTTCTTTGTTGAGTAACTGCCCAAAACATTCATGGTACTGGTGAAAAAATAAACAAACCAAGTTCAATGCATTCAACAAAATGTAAGTTGACTCAAAAGTTAAATATTGACTTCTGTCCATTTAGTCTGAATATGTGGTGATAAGCATAGATCAGTCCACAGGTCAACAAATTGTCATACAAGGAGATGGCTATGCTATGGGGGACCAAGACAAAATAGCACCAAATGCCTTTTTACTCCACAATGCTACAGGGAAAAGGAATTGTGGTCTGATGAAACATCAATTTTAATTTCATATAGCGCCTTTTACAATAGTATTGTCACATACCGCTTTACAGCGAGGAGCACCCAAGAGCAACAGGGGCAAGGAAAAGCACCCTTATATTTAGTTAGTCTAGGAGGAAACCTTGGGCAGATCCATGACTCAAGGTGCTAACCCAACTGCCAGGGGTCACACAAACATAGTATTGAAGATTTTGGATAGACAAGAAATGTCACTCTATGGCATCAAAAGCTCACTGTGGTCAGTAACCAGAGAAAATAGTACAGCAACCAAACAGGTTAGTTTCTTTTAAAACTGAACCACATATGTCTTTTGTTTTAAACGCTTGCTTATTGCTTATATGCATGAGTTGCAACCAGGTGATAAACAGGATAACAGCCTTCGAGGTGACCCAACATAGGGGAATAATGGACTTGGCATAGACATGAGCACTCTGCCTTCAGTGTTGTGTGTTTCTTCGCTCACGCCTTGTCCATTATTCCCCTATACCCCCCCCCCCCCCATACATAAAGTACAGTGGAGGCACCATTGGCAATCTGAGGGACTGGACAACATCCACTGATTAAGGGAAACAATTAGCACCCAAGTTTATTGATATGTCCACAGAAGGTCAATTCCACAGAAACACTAGGATGTGGGATAGCCAATAAGATATACTGAAAGCTGCACAAAATAGCTTCTCATAAAGAAAATCCATCTTTGTAGAGGCCCAGTCTTAGCCCAGATCTTACCCCAGAATGGAATGACAACAAAGGCATTACAAGGTGGCTGGGAATTGTGCACTGCACTCACTCGTACCATTAGCAAGACACGTGCGAAATTTGAAGAATTTGAAGTATATATATTTTAATTTATGCATCAGAAAGGACACTGCACAAACATTCTGGAATTCTGTTCACTGACCTATATGGTCTTAGGCACCATACCGAAATTATTATAATGAGTACATTATTGACAGAAGGTCCTTTAAGCAGTATTCACTGAGTATCACTAACTGGTTGGCTACTAACTCTGCAGATAAAGGTGTTTGTAAAATTGCTTTGCATGCATTTACGTAAACTGATTCTGTGGCAAACATTCTCTTTCCAGATTAGCATCCCCTTTGGTCTGAAGTTATCTGTAAGGTGAGGACAAGGACGTGGAGGAAGATATGAGTGGCACAAGTTCAAAAAATCTGAGGTAATTGACGCACTTCAAGACTATAAAGCTATTTTTTTTATACGATCAAAAAAAATTCTCTGCTCTTCTCTACCTGCAATCATGCACTGTGAGACGTGCCATCTATGATTTTGTCATGGGCTTTTGCCTTCATGTGTTGTACTTCACATGACAATTGGCTTTATAAATACTCCCATCTTCACAATACAGTTTATCTTGCCAGAAAATAATGCTAGATCAAAGTGGTAATAAGGCCACAACAGAGTAGAATGTGTGAATTGTTAGCAAAACAGCATTCGTATTGGTACTCATTTCACTCGCATCCCTTGAAAGTTAAAATCATGTATATATCATTATAATCATTATGTGTAATGTTAATTAACTTAATCATTTAACTGCCTTCCGTCATAGCTTTGCGATGGGCGAGTAGTGTATGAGCGAGGCTTTATACCACTGTTGCTATGTCTGCGTTTTGTGGTTTTGTTAAAAATTTACACATTTTAAAAGCTTTAACAGACTTGTTTGTGCCCGCATATAAGACGATCCTGAATATAAGACAACCTTCCTTTTCAAGGTTCATTTTTGAAGAACAGAATTTTTGAGCGTTTGCTGTAAAACATTTTTATAAAGTTTATTGTCACGTGACAAGCATACAACTTAACGGCAATCAAACGCTTTGCACCCGACGTGGTCTCTGACTGTGGACCTTGGACTTTGTATGATTACTGAATGAGGATTGTGAGACCGCGTGTGCATTAAATACGTGTCATGTCCCTCAAATTTCGGATTATATCCAAATTACTTTAGAGAACCCAGTACTGCTATTAGAAAGAAGCCATCTATTCCCGATGTGCCTGTTCGCTTAGTTTAACACACGAAGCGAGTTAGCGTTCTTGTAGGTCTCTTATTGGGCGTAACAGCACACCAAGCTAACCTGGAGCACTATGTGTTTTTATTAGTGGTCTACATTTAGTTAGTTAAATATTACACTTGATACCAACTTTAAACACTCCAGCAGACAGCTCAGAAGTGAACATATATTTGTAATACTTGAAAGTGATGTTTAAGAGTAGTGTGACCAGATTTCCCAAATCTAAAACGGGGACACTTTGCGCTTGACTATAATGCTCCTGTGTGCACAAGTGTTTTTAATGTAAACATACGCTGCTCAGACAGGTGCTCTGATCATTTTGTAAAAGCTCACATTCATCAATATCTCAGAGATTAATCACGTCTAACTCCTTCGATCGCTTGCAAACAAAATTGCAGTGGATTCTGGGTTGACTGTGTAGCATCAAAGCAATCAAGATAATCTGTGATAGCCTAGCCTCCACTGCAAAAACAAAAAAGCCAACAACAAATGTTTCCGAAACACAGTTTAGACTGTCAACTCACCCACCCAAAACAAAATGCAATTTAATTTCATATATTTACAAGAAGAGTGAATCTGCTCGGCCTTGGTTTGTGCTCAAGTGAAGCGTTCATCATAAAATTTCCTAATCAAACCCGTGTGCAGTCCATGGACCTGAGACCTTGGTTGTGGTTGACCAAACGCAGTAAGCGTCATGTTCATTACCCTGGACTTCTCAGAGGAAGGGGTAAGTAACCTACAAAACTTTTGAAAATTAACATTTTCTTTTCGGCATTATCGCGTAGTTGGCAGCCACTAGCAAAAGAAAAACGTTAAAACGCCGCTGATGTACTGCAACATTGTGGGCCTACAAGATACATTGTAAGCGGTTGACTGTACAAACGCACATATTGATGCCAAATTGCTGGAAGCTGTAACATCTCGTTGGCTATGTGATCGGTGTAACCGGGACAGATAGTGTTTGGTATAAACCAGGATATTTCAGCATCCCGACGGACTTTTGATGGGACTCGGGACACGCAACTCAAAATCGGGACTATCTGGTCAAACCGGGATGTCTGGTCACCCTGTTTAAGAGTCGTATGGGTAGACCAGCCCTTATCAAGTTTAAAAAACAATTACACAATGCGGGTGTGATGAATGGTTTCCGAAGGGACATTAGACATGCAGATAGCTTAAAGTGGGACTTGACGGCCATAATCAGTCGCAAGTCATTCACTGGCCAATTTGCAGAATGCTAGCATTGCACAGGCAAAACCGGCTCACACTGTGAAAAACTGAAAGGACATACGTGTTTGTTTATTTCACTTCTGACACATAGCCGACATGGCTCCTAGATGCCTAAATACATTTTGGACCTGCACGGGATCGCCCCCTAGGTGAACTGCAGCCAAATTCGGTATAATAGGGGTTAATAGAGAGTGGAGGGGCTCTATCTATCATGGAAATATTCAAAAAAAACTTGGAGAGAGTGACTAAGACTGTATGTACACGTACCTGGATATTTTTGAAAACGGGTATACTTCTTTCCCGCTTTAGAAAGTAATTCTTCTTCTTCTGTCGTTTTTTTATTGACGCTTTACAAACGGTGTGTACTACTGCCATCTACCGGGCTGAGGTGTGATCCCTCCATTTATGTGTAAATGACAGGTGCAACTGCACAAATAAATATGCATTTTTGTAGATATTCTGCTACGTGTAAATGGGTGGTGGTGGGTGTATGCCTATTGGAGGGTTTGCAAGAAAAGTTGTAATGTTCAAATCGACTCGTTTTATTTCTTAATCTGAAGAGGAGGAGGATGGCAGCAATTTGGCAGGTGTAATGTAGTGTAGTTCCACAAAGGTACAGCTCACCAGCACCTTAACTCTTAAACCTTGAGTTTATGTGGCATCAAAACCATGAGGATGTTTTCCACTGTATTTTGGTTGCAATTGCCAAATTCTACCCTCCTGCTTGAGGCAGGCATCTGCACACATTTTCCACTTTATAAAGAAAGTAAATTGTTAATTTATAGTTGACAATCCTGACTTGGCATCTTAGGGTAACTATAGCCTCATAGCAGCAGGACGTGTACTTACCATGCCTATACAACAACACATAGCTTGAAGAAAACCCATAAATTCTCCTCCTATAATCTTATTAAAATTAATAGTAAATAAATGAGGCAGTTTAACAATTGACAACTCTTATTACAACCCCCATTGCTCAAAATGACTGTATGGTGCGAGTTTTGCTTTCAACAGCTTCATAAAATGATTTGAGTACCTGCACTGTTTGTCACCTTGCAACTTGTTCTTTAAATGTTTCTTTAAAATTTCAATATACAACAAAATGCATATTTCGCTTGTTTACATGTCTTAGGCCTGCTGCACATATCTAGATGGTCCCATCATCTGTGCACAACACACAACTCCAGTATTTTATTTGATTTCCATGTCAGATTTCCAGACATATATTTTTCCATTGGCCTCTATTCATGTGCAGTTTGGAGTTGTCTCTAGCAAGATGGTGGCACCATTGATGTGCGTTCTGGAACCTAATGTGGTGTCTAGGTTACTATATAATATCTATGACGCTGTCTGCCTCACATTCATTTGAAAACGGGATGAAAGCTGACATGTCTGGACACCAAAGTGGAGTAACTCAAACCCAGCTTTGTGACATGTATGACCGTCATGTGCTCAGGAAGGCATTGGCTATACTGACCCCTATAGGGAGTTTGTGCTTCTACCTTCAGGTAGAAGATATAGAGTTCCCACACACAGGACTAAAAGATATAATTTTTTTCCTTTGTTTGTGTTGCTGTCAATATATTGAATAAGCACAGATCATGTCATTGATGAACTTAATCCATTTATGCTTTGGCTCTTCTGCTTTCCCAGCCTCTCTCTCCATGTAGTAACTTTGCATTGTGGTGTACTGTGTACTGGTCTGTGTTGTACTGTGTAGTGCTTTGTGTTGTATTGTGGATGGTCTGTTCTTTACCATGTATTGGCCACTGTTTCCATGTTGGTATGTTTTCAACGTGTTACCCATTTATTTATGTTGCAGTGTTCCTTTTTAAATGCCTGGCTCCAACTGAATTTCCCATGGTGGGATAATAAATTTGACTTGACTTGAAATAGGAAGCGATTGAAACTATTTGTGCCACGATTGGTCATGTGCCAGTCACATAACTTGTTCACATGATCCTTGTAGGGAAGCCAGGGGGAAACAACTTTGTGAAATGAGCAATTATCACAAATGTTAGCAGCATGAATAGCAAATTAGAAATGGTGTTAACTTTACTGCCTATGCAGACTGCCATTTAGTTTAGGCAATATGCTTCTATGATGCAACAGTGGGTGAAATATGCGGAGGTGTACTGTGGAGAGTAGCCTGCAGAGAACCCTTCACAAGGACAGAGATTGTTTCTGTTCTGCATGTCACAAATTCATTCAATTGCGGCGTAATGTGTATGTAGTCTGAAGTAGACATTCTCATAAAACAACACATTTACATTTCCCACCTGTACATAATGTTAAATTACTTTCATAAGGAGTCTATACTAGGAATTTAGATGAAGATCGGATCATATGACTAATTGATGCCTCTGACATATGGGTGCTCTATTCAAGTATCATTGGTTCATGTATATGCCAAACTAATCAATATAAACAAGCTTCAATTTTTTTGTTTCTCTTTCAGTCCTTCTGCAGAGAATGGATGTGATCGATGTCAGGAGAGAGCTGTGGTTACCTGTCTTACCTGCAGAAGCTTGTTCTGCATGTTCCATAGCAAAGAACACAAAAGAATTAAAGAAAGTCACACATTACACGACCTGCATATACCACAGAGAAACAAGCAAGTATTAGAATGTGCATCATTGGGTCTTGGGCCTACATATTTGTTAAAGTGATCATCTGAGGGCAATAAACCCCTAGTCCTGGTGTATCAGGTTGCTGTCAGTAAGAAAAAGAATTAGAAAATGTGGTACAACAAAGACTGAATTTGCAAACTGGTAGCTACTGACTGACTGGGGCACAGGAAAATTAAACTGAAACTGAGTTTCCTAAACCTCATCAGTTAGTCTTAGCTGTCGTTTCACTATTTGGTTTGTTGTATCAGATTTTCTTGGTTTTATTCCTACCAACAGCACTTGAACAACAGGTCTATGGGTTGACTGACTAACAGATTATTGTTTTAAGTCAACAGATACCTTTGTACATTGTTAATTATTCAGGTTGTATGTAATTTTGGAGTTTCAAAATGGCAGATACACATATAACAATTCTCCTTTCTTTTCTTTGCAGGAGCATAAGAGATCCAAGTCCCCCTAGCCCTAGATCAAGTGCACACTCTGCGAAAAGTGATGACTCTGAGGAATTCCGAAGTAGCTTCAAAAGAGACAAATCCAGGTACTGAAAACAGATCAATAAGGAGATGGGGTGATTCTAGGATCAGATAGGAGGACCAGCCCCCATCAAGCTGCTGATAAAGAACTCCAGCCATGTTCAACACGAATCTCTGTTATCTGAGCTCCCCGAATGATGACATTAGAAAAAGAAAACCAAAAAAATTGAAAGATACACAGAGTTATGCTCCTGCTAGTGTGCACCTAGATAGCTACTGCACTAATGTCTAGGGGCAGGTTTTATACATGCTTTTAGCATTTTAACATGCTCAAAATCATTACAAGTACTTTGCACCAAGAGCCAGTTCCCTACGAGACACCACTGTCCATATAGAACTGAGTAGCTGTGAAAAAACAGTATAATGTGTTTGCTATAACCAGCCACATACCCATTTTGGTATAGCTTCCAGTAAAATCCACTGCCAAGATCCACTAAAATCCAGTTTAGTTTTAACGCATACTAACTATTAGTCCGAGGGGGCGCTCGACCCTCACTGTGTCTCCCTTAGAACACGGGGTGGTCGGACACAGTCTGTTGGGAATAACTCAGGAGCCAAACCACCTGAGCCAACGAAATTTGGGTGTTACTTAGGTCTCAAGGAGCCACATCGAATGATCCCTCACGCATCGATGTGTGCTGTAGCACCACCTATTGACAGAGTAGGCTACACCTACCTCAAAAAGCAAACTTTTGAATTGGATTGTTTCTCACTATCTAACAGACAGATTCCTGTATAATTTTAATAGGTCCCTATATAGTGAAATAAAGCATCAAAGGTAGGGATATAGCCTAAGGTATAATGCATGATAATGCTCTTCTTAAAATTTCAAAAAGGGCAGCTGTAATGATGCACTTTTAAACATTTCTCACACATATGCTCTGTCTCAATGTTTGGCTTGCTAGCTGCAGTTCACGTAAAATCCACTTGCTTCAATGTGGGTCCCAATGCGCGTAATTTGAGTGTTAGAAGAAACTGGAATGATAAAAGAAAGGCTGTTCCAGAGTTGTTCTCATGCCCCCTTCTCTAAACTCTTGCGCACACGCACCATACACTAACAAGTTTAAACCAATGACTGTACAGATAGTGAATGCTTGAAACTGTCATGTGCTCATCTTTGAGGAGATGTTCTTTTAAAATACGAATGTATTTCACCTCAAATATTATTTTTAGCCCTAAAAAATTACTGGTGACCTCTTACCTGGCTACGTACTCTACGTACTACATTACCTGGATTTCGTACACTGTGAATAAATTGGGCTGAAAGGGTTGGTGCACTTGCAAAAGGGAGACTATTTCACAATGGGGAAAATTGCTTGGGAAAATTTTACTGGTACATAGATCTCAAGGAGATGTATCCAGTGAGCCTTCAGTGAGCCTTGTGTAGTGTAATGCCACCTATTGAGAAACAAAAAGTTAATTTTTGTCAACAGTTTCAGGGACACCGACACACAGGGCTAATGAAGCTTGGTGGGCATTTAGCCCTACTAGGCTCATAGCATGTAAGCTATTTGGGTCTGCAAGGACCAAGCACCCCTTGTGCTTGATTACACAAACCATTATGTTAAGGAAGGAATTCAGAATGTGAATATGTGTGAACAGTATATGTATGTAGAACTCATAGGGGCAAATCTGTAAGACTAGCAGTTCAAAAGATGTGTCAAGAGTATGAATGGCCATTCATTTTCTTCGGATGGCACATGCAGCAATATGCAGCAGTCCATGTGAGGTTCCCATTCATCCCAATCAGTGAGGTATAAAATGTGTCATCTTGAACTTGAGGCACATCTTGGGATAGAGTGGCTATTTTCTAGGCTTAGCATCACCATTGTTAACTGTCATGCGAGCTAATTACAGCTTGCTATCTGCAAGGTCACTTAGCAGCGGTTGATGGACAGACGTACCTTACCTGATGTGTTTATCCTACATTTCTATTTATGCATTTAGCAGATGCTTTTATCCAAAGCGACTGACATTTGTCAACTATCAGTTATATCAGGGCCAATCTCACCTAGAGCAATTTAGGATTATGTGCCTTGCTCAAGGGCCCAACGGCATCCTGTGTGACTGTTGGCATTTTCATGTGAACAAGTAGTCTAAAGTTGCTGCGAGACATGTTGCTCCACTCATATGAATTTATGTCCCAGTTTGACTTGCGTTAATTCAATAAGTAATGTTGGCCTAATGTCAACTAAGCAACTGGTAGGCCGGTGCCTATTCCACTTTACAAACTTTTAACACCATTGTCAACAATTATGAGGATGGAGATGGAGCATTTGGATGCGATGGGACAGCTTTCCATGGAAGAATGAGTCAGGTGCCTATGTAGTTAGGTTCTAAAAATAAGGTTGTTGTCCATTTTGAGGCTGAAGCCCTACTCTGTTGATTAAGTGTTAGGGGTCAAATATTTTGACCATACCATTTTTGAATCTTTTTTTTCTAGTCAGCCTATCATTAAAATGTCTTAATCAGAATTAGTGGATGTTTTGTCCTTGTTCTTTAGGAAGCAGTTTTGGTTATCATCATTTCCATGTAAAAACTAGGAGTTTTGTGCAATTTCATACAGGGAAATTGCACATACTTTTTGACGACGATTTTGACGATGCTACTGGTTGGTCTACTAGACCAGATGAGGAATAAGGTGCTCACGGAAAGTGAGTTTACTAGAAAGGGAATTGTAGAACTAGTACAAGAAATTAATTTCACTGTACAAGAAATTAAGAACAGTAACCTTCAACATAACTAAATGTATTTATTTAAGTGGAGAAACTTTTTTGGAACATCACGCACAGAGACAGAGAGATGCGCACAACACACAGAGTCAATGAGCACTGTCATGTCCAAGCAAGAGTAAAGTAACAATGTGCTTAATGACATTTAAAACTCTGAATGGTTGATAGTCTGAATTGTTTAAGTCAGCAGAACATACAGAAATTATTTTGCTGGTTGGCTGTGGGAAAGGCATTCAAGATACACATTGGTTATCTTCACAGCACAAAACAAGGACCGTGCAGCCACATAGCCTGTTACATGTGAGGGACTGCAGTGGTCAGTGAAATATCTCAAGAAATCGGACAAAAAGTTGTAGAAAAGTTGCGTGATAAGTCAAAATTGCATACTTGCAATGAATTCACAGGGATTGCATAAATTTGTGTTAATAGTTGCTATGGAAACATTGCAAAATCTTTACAGGCCTATTTAAACCCTTCCCAAACAAGCTGGCATGCCACAATGGATATCCTAGGTCTCAGTTTTGGAGAACATCTGCATATTTGTTTTGTCAATTCCCCCCCCCCCCTTTTTTTTTGTGGGAACTGCACAAAATTTGACGTGTTAAAATTCCTGGGATGGGATCTCAAGGTAGAATGGTATATAGCAGACAGATCATGATGCTGCTGCCCTCCTCTGTTCAAAGTTGTTTGTTCCAGGTGGACATAGATGGCCTCCATCACTCCTCTCTCAAACAACCTGTTTTCCTTGTCCAAAATGTGCATGTCAGTTTCTTGAAACGATTCTTGCACCCCTGGTAGGAAACACCCCCCATCACATCAAGAATTCCATGGACTTCACCATTAAGTGAATGTAATGGTACAGATGCACATAGAACTATGAGGTTACATGAGGATCTGCTGTGCGTATTACTTATTTTACAGAGTTGATAGATCGGCCTGACGGACTATTTAGCGGGTCGAAAAAGCTCTTGTGCATGTTGTCTTCGTGAGTGTTTTCTTTAATAGCCTTTAGAAAAGTAGCGCTGGACAACAGACATCTGTTATTGAATATAATGGTGAGTTAAGTGATAACACTGCTGAAGTTTTAGTTGTAGACTATTGTGCAGTTAGCAAAGCAGTCCTCACAGAGGCTAGCTCATGATTTAGATGGAGGAGGATGGGTAATGGGTAAAGCTGAGCTCAGCAACAACAACACAGTTGTGGTAACATTATTTAATGATAAAAACAGGGTAAACCTGAATTTTCAGTTCCAAAATGGTCAGGATAAATAAGTCACTATGGTAACATATGTTCTGAACATAACCTGGTAGGGGGTAGGTTTTTCTCAGGTTATTCTCTGGTTATCGGTTATGTTCCAGTATTTTAAATGTGCATTTAGGCAAGGGCACTGGAATACTTGTAACACAATTGTCTTTCCTTTTTAGAAAGGTTACAGTATTGACATTGAAGCCCACATTGTTGTGTTATTATCCGTAAGAGGGTGATAAGACATTATATGATAAGATATGATAACATATGATATCTTGGCGTTTAACAACCGCTGCTAGAGGGCAATCGTTAGGGTTAGTCAGCGGACTTTGTAATATTTTTTATTATTTAACCTAGCTCATGAATTCACAGCTTTGCGACTGGGACTTATTGGTAGGGTGTTGGAGACACTGTTGGTCACTGCATAAAGTGTGCCTTGCAGTTTGTACGCACCTTCATTCATCTTGCCACAAACCTAGAAGATATTCAGATTAAAATAATAGATGACAATATATTTCATTTTGGATTCACAAAGAGGAGGTCTTGTGTTTGCGTGGGCTGAGAGTCAGTCCTGAAAAGGCCAGCAATGTAACTGTTGCATGTGCCAATGTGCAACATTGCACAACATTGCGATGCTGCGCAGTTACTCACCCTTAATTGAGGAGCCGGTACCAGAGGAACACATTCACCAGGATGATGTGCAAGATGGTTAAAGAGTGTATGACTAAATCTGTCACTTCAATTTAAGAAAATACAGACACCGTTTTTTATTGTTTCCTCATTGCATGCTTCATTGTCTGAAAAGACAAACACTGCATTATACGTCCAATAATGTCATTGTGCACTGACAGGTTGCTCCTCTATGCATAGCACCTCAAATTCAAATCTCCAAATGGTGTCTCTGACCAATAGTTCATCGCCATCCGATATTTAAGAACGGCAATACTGATTGTGCGCTAATAGCCCACAACACTGACTGTAAAATATCGACTGGACAACTTTTTTTGCTATTATAATTCTCTCCTTCTCATAGGCTCAGCTTCGAAAAGAACTTGTTGCTCTGCCCCTGAGAAGTACGTTGTTTAGTCATGTTCACGTATGGTTTCGACTCTCAATAGATGATGTCTTTGAAAGTTTGCCGTGAACATGCGCAACTCTAGGTTAACCAACACGGAGTTGACTTGAACTAATTCCTAAGTTTTGGAACTGACTGCTCGGGTTAACTCGTCACGGGCTCAGTTAACTTTGAGTAAAGACTTCAACTTAGTGTTTGTTAAACCTCCTTTTTTGGAATACCCCTCTGATCTCTTTCTGGCTAAAAGTACGTGAAAATGTATTTAAACCATGCATAAAACAGTCGTCTATTGTTTGTCTTCATGACACGTCTTATGTCGGAGAAAGCCCTTTTGCAGACTGTTGCTGATGTCTTGCACAGAAAGGGAGAAGAGGGGCGCGAGTACGGAGAGCGCACTTTAACTTTCATATACTAGTGTACAAGGTTAAAGGCCTACACCTTAAAGGAAGTGGTTAAATCAGGTAGCCTACACCACAAATTACTTCAAAGCTAGAACTGCCACTGGTCAGAGAGCATTAGGCTACTTTAGATGAGCTTAAGTTTTCGCTGTATATATTTATGACCGCCGCTAAAGTGGTCATATTGGTTTTGTCAAATCCCCCCCCCCTTTTTTTCACAGATTTTCCGTCAACGATTGCCAGGACACTTTAACGCTGGGGGACATGAATCTTTGTAGGCTTGTAGCCCTAGTAGGGTGGCAACGACTAGAAGTTTTTGGCCCCCAAGACCCCTGCTGTGCCAGTGTCCGTCACAGAGGGGGAGATGGCCAAAAAGTTTTTGCTGAATAACTCAATGAACGTTTCACCCGACAGCATGAAATATTTGTATTGTCAGTGCTATAGAGGAGTATCGACCCAGCCCATAAACACTCACTTGTAACATAGCGTCACCAATCAGCACAATGACCTCTGAAAACATAGCAAGTACCATGAAATTTGAGCCATTGGGGCGCTGTAATTGTACAAAATGTCATTTTGCCTATTATCTATGGAACACAAACCTCTAAAAGCACAGCACGTACCATAAAAAACTTCTTACTACTGTAAGATGATGCTTTCACAAATCACTTTTACACGCTACACAAACACACAGAATGTCATTCATTCAAAACCCACATCCATTCCTACTTCTAGCAAATCATTTCCACACAAATTCTCACCTCACAACACTGACCTACCACAAACTCATCATACCAACGGTTCCCACATTTCAATACACTGCGGCGGTCATGCCATGTACCGCTATGCAGTACATCTAGTTTTTCAATGAACTGTGAACTGAACTTAACACTTATAAGAACTTGAACTTGAACTAGTTCAGACTTTTGTGGGGTTCTGAATCACAGGATTACTGCTGTAATGGTGATGAATGACATAGGTAAACAAATAATATCCACAGGAAATGGAGATGGTAGTGATGGGTATAGAATCAAATCAATGGCAATAATTTTTTTTACCCGTAAAAAGATTTACACATGTGTAATAGGGTTGCCACATGTCAGGGAATTTATGGAAAATCATGGAATTTTAATGCAGCCAGTTCTAGACCTGGAAAAACAGGGAATTTTATATTTTTGTGGACAAAGTCAGGGAATATCAGGAAGCTTTGGTAATAACATCTAGTTGTTTCCATAATGTGATTTTTTTGTGGTTTTCGAATCCAGGCGTCATATTGATGTACCGTATAGATGTACCGCATAGTGGTACATAACATGACCACCACATGCATATCCTTGGCACATACATACCACTAAATTTTAATGAAATTGGGTAAAACAGTTCTCAAGTAATTATGAGTTAAAAACCCCTCTTTCAGGAGGCTCAGCAGGGGGACAGCCTGGTGAGAAGCATGTCACTGAGTTTCTACATGCCCACTAACTTTCACTTGGCTTGGTGTTTCGGTGTGCAAGGAATTGTTGACCAAAATTAACAATTCGCTCCGCTCGCTTCGTTCCTAACGACATCCCTCAGCTGTGCTATATTCACGGTTTAGAACAGCTTCTTGGGGGTTATTGCTTAGTTATAGTGAAGGTCATGGAAATTTTGCATTGCAGTTAGGGACAGTCATGGAAGAGTCAGGAAAGTTTGTCTTACAGTAGGAACCATGAATAGAGTTTTGCAGCTGTATAAAACAATCTGTGCTTGTGCAAGTAAATTCTGTAAAATAATTTGCGAGAAAAAAAAGATTTTCGAGGATATGATTTGCACATCTGTAAAGCAGTTTTATACATGTGGGATTAATTTGTGTGTGTGCAAAACTTTTTGTTCACATGTGAAAAACATTTGTCCACTGGGATTTGATTTGAACATATGTGGAACAGCTTTATAGCTGCAGTAAAGAAATGAACTTTACGCCAATAATTAGACAGAAATTGGGAGAAGTGTGACATCCATCGTTCGTGTGCAACACAGGATATACAAGGTACAAAACATTTTTACAACTAAAAATTTTACCTGAATTTACCTGAAAGTTTCTGAATTTCCAGCCAGTTAGCTGTGCACTGACTTGCTGTCCCTGAATCACCATGGTTATTATAAATACCTGGAGAGAGTGACTAAGTCCCGCCATACATCTCAGTGGTCGTGGCAAGGCTAGTAAATTCAGCCAATTCATGAATAACGGCATATTGAACATTGGAACATTGGAGCGCCAGTCAGTCATGTTCTAAGTTCAAGTTCCAAATCTGGAAATGATGCATGGACCAATGCCTTTTCTTTTGGGATATTCTCAATAAAGAGAGTTGTTCTCCAGTCCAGAGGGTGGTGATAATGCACCTAGCTTGCTGCATTAAAAATTGCATGTGCTAACGTGCCGAAGCTAATCTCTCAAAAAAAAAAAAAAAAAGCCGCCCATCAACATGCATTTGCATGAGAGCTTGTACCCTGCAGGGACCTTCGTGCACAAACTGGTTCCTTTTATGCTCCATATGGCGCCACACTTGAAATGTGCATGTGCTAATGTGCTGAAGGTAATCTCTATGCTCTTGACCCCTCTCATGTACCGCACAGCAATAAGAGATGAAGGGACTGGAGACAAAGAAATGGCTCAAGGGAAAGTTTGTGAACTGCAGGTTCTGTAAAATGCAGAACACAAGCAGTGGGTTTTCACCACTCTTTCCATCTGTTCCACGCTATATTAAGGATATGGTTCGATTTGGTAACGTTTAGGTACTTTGTCAGTCAGTAGGTGATGCAATGTACTGATTTTGAAGAAACACTATCGAGACCGTGCCAAAAATCGCTGATTGGCTCTGCAGAATCGCAGACAACAGTGACAAAAAATCTGTGTAATTATATGCGCAGACAGAATTTTTTTTCCTGCAGCTATAATGCTGTTCCACACATGTTCAAGTCAAAACCCAGCAGACAAATGTTTTTTGCACATGCACAAATTATTTTACAAAATTTTCTTACACAAGCACAGATTGTTTTATACGGCTACAAAACTCTATTACACATGTGAAAATATTTTCATGGGTGAAAAGTATTATTGACACTGATATGATTCCATAGATGGGCATCTTATTATGAGGAGATGTTATTTGAAATGATAAGCACTTCTTCACTTTTTGAAAAAGAGTAAATGAATTGAATGTGAAATAGTTTTGAATTGAAATTTTAACTAGTTCATGTGAAGTGTGAACTTGCATAATACTGCACTCTTCACAGGAGTGCTCCACCACGTCCCCCGAAATCAAGTGCACAATCCAGGACAAGTGAGGAATCTGAGGAACTCAGAAGTAATTTCAGAAGAGACAAGCACAGGTATTGAAAACTGAATTAATGACAAAGCTACATATAGCTTAGGTTTTTTTTTTGAAGCATGACAAACCTTGTGAAAGCCATTGACCCTGGTGACTGCTCATTTTTAACTTCTCTGGGCCTTCTCATCTCATCCTGTTTTATTTCACTGAAAGTCGAAAGGAAATACTGAGTGCAAAACGGACAACTTTTTGTAAAAAATAAGCGTTCACTTGTGTTAAAAATCTGAAATTTTACGGGTCATTGGAAATTTATGGTCAAAAGTACACAAATGTGAAGTAGTTAAAAAAAAAAATAAAACCCAAAATTTTGTAGGATTTTGAATAATGGATCATTTTTAGCATAGTACTGTATAGTGGCCAGTATAGATAGATAGATAGACAGATAGATAGATGGATAGAGTTTTTATTGTTCCATAAAGATAATCTTTTTCACATCACTTCATATTCCAAGCAGCAGGTGTTAAAAATGTAAGAATCCCTCCCAGAAACACTATTGAGACCGTGCCAAAAATCGCTGATTGGCTCCGCAGAAACGCAGACAAAAACAGTGGCAAAAATCTGTGTAATTATATGCGCAGACAGAATTTTTTTCCCCTGCAGCTATAATGCTGTTCCACACATGTTCAAGTCAAAACCCAGCGGACAAATGTTTTTCACATGTGCACAAATTATTTCTGCAGGTAAAGTGAATTTTTTTTGCACACTAATTAATTCCACAGCTACAAAACTTCTCTTCACATGTGTAAATCATATTCTCGAAGACATTTGTTTTTCACACATGCACAAATTATTTTACAAAATTTTCTTACACAAGCACAGATTGTTTTATACGGCTACAAAACTCTATTACACATGTGAAAATCTTTTCACGGGTGAAAAGTATTATTGACACTGATATGATTCCATAGATGGGCATCTTATTATGAGGAGATGTTATTTGAAATGATAAGCACTTCTTCACTTTTTGAAAAAGATTAAATGAAATGAATGTGAAATTGTTTTGAATTGAAATGGCGAACTATGAATGTGAATCTATTTTTTTCCTCTGTGTGAACTGAATTTTTAACTAGTTCATGTGAAGTGTGAACTTGCATAACACTGCACTCTTCACAGGAGAGCTCCCCCAAGTCCCTCTAGATCAAGTGCACAATCCAGGACAAGTGAGGAATCTGAGGAACTCAGAAGTAATTTCAGAAGAGACAAGCACAGGTATTGAAAACTGAATTAATGACAAAGCTACATATAGCTTAGGTTTTTTTTGAAGCATGACAAACCTTGTGAAAGCCATTGACCCTGGTGACTGCTCATTTTTAACTTCTCTGGGCCTTCTCATCTCATCCTGTTTTATTTCACTGAAAGTCGAAGGGAAATACTGAGTGCAAAACAGACAACTTTTTGTAAAAAATAAGCGTTCACTCGTGGTAAAAATCTGAAATTTTACGGGTCATTGGAAATTTATGGTCAAAAGTACACAAATGTGAAGTAGTTCAAAAGAAAAATAAATCCCAAAATTCTGTAGGATTTTGAATAATGGATAATTTTTAGTATAGTATTGTATAGTGGCCAGTATAGATAGATAGATAGATAGACAGATAGATAGATAGATGGATAGAGTTTTTATTGTCCCATAAAGATAATCTTTTTCACATCACTTCATATTCCAAGCAGCAGGTGTTAAAAATGTAAGAATCCCACAAAATAGGTGAAGTGACAAAGCATTTCTTGAGATAGGCTTTTTTCTAGTTCAGGGCTTTATACCTGCAGCCAGGGAGTAGAGTAAAGTACAGATTCAGGAGGTTTGTTTGTTATGGTGCGTAATTGGTGTATGGTGGCGGTGTCATTTGCGTCTGCAGGATGAGGGTGGGAAGGTGTATTATCTTAGATGCTATGTGTAAGCTGAGTTTGTTATTGCTAATGACATTATGATGAAGAAACAAGGGGAGCAGTAAAGTAGAGTAGATAATGTATAACCCCCCCACCCACACACACACACACACACGCTTCTTGGGGCTTATTGCTCAGTTATAGTGAAGGTCATGGAAATTTTGCATTTCAGTTAGGGAAAGTCATGGAAGAGTCAGGAAATTTTAAGTTTGTCTTACAGTAGGAACCATGAATAGAGTTTTGCAGCTGTGTAAAACAACCTGTGCTTGTGCAAGTAAATTTTGTGATTCAGTGATTCATTTGTGTGTGTGCAAAAACTTTGTGCACATATGAAAAACTTTTGTCCACTGGGATTTGATTTGAACATATGAGAAACAGCTTTATAGCTGCATTGAAGAAATGAACTTTTGTCTTTACGCATATAATTAGACAGAAATTGGGAGAAGTGTGACATCCATCGTTCGTGTGCAACACAGGATATACAAGGTACAAAACATTTTTACGACAGAAAATTTTACCTGAATTTACCTGAAAGTTTCTGAATTTCCAGCCAGTCAGCACATTTCTTTGCCTACTGATTAGCCAATAAGTACTGTGCACCAACTTGCTGTCCCTGAATTACCATGGAGTTATTATAAATACCTAGATATAGTGACTGAATCCCACCCCCCATACATTTCAGTGGTTATGGCTCGGCTAGTAAATTTAGCCAATTCGTAATTATCGTCATATTGAATATTTGAAGATTGGTGCACTGGTCAGTCATGTGCTTAAGTTCAAAGTCTGTAAATGATGCATGGACCACCTTCTTTTTTTTGGATATTCTCTAAAAAGAGAGTCGTTCTCCAGTCCAGAGGGTGGTGATAATGCACCTAGCTTGATGAAGAATAAGTTGCTCGGGAACACGTGTGGAGTCACCCAAAAGTGCAACTTAACTTCATTGGTTAGTAGCAGGTTAAACAAATAGCTGTCTATTTTACCCATGGCTTTGCCTGCCGTCTACAACTTTGTCTACAATTTTGTCTACAACTTTGCAGAAATGGTAAGATATTTGTATTATATGTACACTTCATACATACTTGAAAGGAAATCCCCAGGGCAGCATGAATGACCTAATATACACGTTTCCCATCGGCTCCTCCGCCGGGTAGCCGCCCATCAACATGCATGTGAATGACAGCTCATACCCTACAGGGACCTTCGTGCACAAACTGGTTCCTTTTATGCTCCATATGGCACCATACTTGAAAATTGTATGTGCTAATGTGCTGAAGGTAATCTCTATGCTCTTGACCCCTCTCATGTACTGCATAGCAATAAGAGATGAAGAGACTGGAGACAAAGTAATGGCTCAAGGGAAAGTTTGTGAACTTTGACAGGTTTTGTAAAATGCAGAACCCAAGCAGTGGGTTTTCACCACTCTTTCCATCTGTTCCACACTATATTAAGGATATGGTTCGATTTGGTAATGTTTAGGTACTTTGTCAGTCAGTAGGCGATGTAATGTACTGATTTTGCTCTTCAGAAACACTACCGAGACCATGCCAAAAATCGCTGATTGGCTCTGCAGAAACGCAGACAAAAACAGTGGCAAAAAATCTGTGTAATTGTATGCGCAGACAGAATTTTTTTCCCTGCAGTTATAATGCTGTTCCACACATGTTCAAGTCAAAACCCAGCAGACAAATGTTTTTCGCACATGCACAAATTATTTTTGCAGGTAAAGTCAAATTTTTTTTGCACACTAATTAATTCCACAGCTACTAAACTTCTCTACACATGTGTAAATCATATCCTTGAAGACATTTGTTTTTCACACATGCACAAATTATTTTACAAAATTTTCTTACACAAGCACAGATTGTTTTATACGGCTACAAAACTCTATTATACATGTGAAAATCTTTTCACGGGTGACACTGATATGATTCCATAGATGGGCATCTTATTTTGAGGAGATGTTATTTGAAATGATAAGCACTTCTTCACTTTTTGAAAAAGATTAAATGAATTGAATGTGAAATTGTTTTGAACTGAAACGGCGAACTATGAATGTGAATCTATTTTTTTCCTCTGTGTGAACTGAATTTTTAACTCGTTCATTTGAAGTGCGAACTTGCATAACACTGCACTCTTCACAGGAGAGCTCCACCAAGTCCCCCGAAATCAAGTGCACAATCCAGGACAAGTGAGGAATCTGAGGAACTCAGAAGTAATTTCAGAAGAGATAGGTATTGAAAACTGAATTTTTAACTTCTCTGGGCCTTCTCATCTGATCCTGTTTTATTTCACTGAAAGTCGAAAGGAAATACTGAGTGCAAAGACAACTTTTTGTAAAAATTTAGCTTTCACTCATGTTAAAAATCCTGAATGAGCCAGACACGCACAAATGGGTTGACTACAGAAACTTTTGTGAGCTGTAATGTTAACTTGTCCGACATGTAGCTTATAGCCAACTTCTATATAGATTTGCCTGTTGAGTCATTTGCAAGTCAGCATCAAAGTTAAAGGACAAATAGATTAAAATGCAATTGGATGGGCATATAAGATGTTTGATGTTAGTTTGTTAGCAAATTCGTTAGCATAAATCTTCACTCATCAAGAATGTTAGCGTTAGCCTCTTATAGTTACGTTAACTATCATTAGCATTCAGCATGACCATATGACAATGCGGTTGCCTGGATTCTCACCTATAGTAACTGCTTTCATTTATTCTAATTGCTCGTAAGATCATGTAGTCATACAGATGATTCAAAATTAACTTGTTTGTATTTTATTAGCACGTTTCTATCAGCTCTGTAGTTCAAAATTGATGAATGTAGGCTACTGCTTGCCTTTAGTTTTGCCCTAGCTCGGAGCAGTAGACCTACTGATGCACTACCGCCACCCTCTGGACAGAGTGGAGATTTACTAACGTTCAGGTTTCCCAAAGAAGGAATTTAACGTTATTGATCAATGGGGATAATGATAAAATTGCCTTTGGTATGCTGCCCCCGAGGATCAACCTCAGAGCTGCTGTTATTTAGCAAAGTTCATATGTCAACCGTGATATATAGTCGTGAAAATACGGTCGTAAAGCCAAAACATATAGGCTATGGTTGGATAGGTTTGTGATGTTTCCTTTTAGCTCACTGTTTTCTAGTATGTGTGTGTCAATTTGTGATTGAGAGAATCCAAGGCTGGCTTTTAAGTGTTTAATGTCCACATGGAGTAGTTAAAGTATAGCAAGTTTGTTGTTAATGGAATCCAGTAAACTGATCTTGATGGATGCGAAGTTAGCAGTAGCCAGTTCATCAGGCTCTGTCTCAGTGGACCAGTCGCGTGTTGGATGTTTCTCGTTGGATTCAGATGTCACAATGTGGCCGTCTGTGAGGGTAAACAGATTGTCCGGTTCTTGATGGAAGGTAATATCCAGTTTCAGGCTCACCGACAGGGGGGACAAACTGGTATCTTGTCCCAGGCCTAGAACAGGGGGAGGCAGAACTGGGCCCTCATGAAATTGAGGAATAGTTACTCTATTTTATTTCAAAATATTCCTATTTGTGGAAGAAATTCATATTTGCGTAAAAGAAATTATTCTAGTTGTTTTTACCTTTATTGTCCTTGAAATAGGGATAAGGAACCCCCCCCCCCAGCCACCCCAAGACAAAAATGGTTTGGCCTTTGCTAAAAAAAAAAAAAAAAAACATAATTTGATTAGCGCTTCTGTATGCCAACATGTCTCAGCATTTGACAGGGGCACAAAAAAGTAAAGAAAAGAGAAAAAGAGAAGAAGAAACCAGAAGCCTTATGGTTGTTGCTTAGCAGTTGTCTATTTGTGTGGGATTGATTGTGCATATATGCGCCTGCTCACAAGTTTTATTTCCTGCAATGTGCTAGGCCTATATCTAGCATTGCAGGCCTCTTCGCTACTGCAGCTCAGACTGCCTTTAGGCTGTAGATCTAGCAGCAAGTGGGGGGTGCAAATTCAGACTTGATCAGACTTTCAGCTCTAAATGGAGGATGATGTGCACAAGAAAAAATGACAAAACAAAATTTCTATTAATAAACATATAGTCAGTGTTTCTGTAAAAGATATTCAGATGTAACTGTAATTGTAATCATTGATATTTCATGAAAGTAATTTATTTAGACATGTTTTTCAGATTAATGTAACTGATGACTGTTACTTTTATTTTGTCATTAAATTAAGTAGTTTTATTACATGTAACTTGTTACTCCCCAACACTGACAATACAGTACTCTGTCTTCTAAGTCTTCTGTATCTCAAAGACCAGGAGTTGTACATGTGTTTGGCAGTCAACTTAATTTGGCTGATAGGCAAAGACACAAACTAATGCTATAATTAATATCCTAATATTTTCTAGGATTTTGAATAGTGAGTACTATTGCCAGTGTCTCTGTCTCTCTCTCACACACACACACACAACTTTTTTCTGCCTTATCCAAAACACAGAAACACTCCATAACATTCATAATCTCTCTCCTCTTTCTTGTTTGACATGCGGTCTCCTCATGAATAGAAGAAATCCAGAAAGTGCCTTTTACCAAAATATCGATGGACTTACTGCAGGAAAGACCAGGTATTTAAAACTGATTTCAAAGTGAAGGCTATTAATTGGGCTTAATGTGAGGTTGGATGCATTTTCTCAACATATACTTGTGTCCAAATGAATTTGCATTATTTATTATACCACACACATCAAACTAAATAGGTAGCGCTGCACATTAGTAATGCAGTTTGTAGTAATCTGACTAGATATTATAAATTTTCACACATTTTGTTATAATCTGCAGCATTTTGTGACAGGCTGCTTGGATGCAAAATTGTAATTGAATTCACTACAATAGGTGATAGATTTGCTTGCATTCTTAACACAATACATTGCCTAAAGAATTTACAGTATGACATCAGTCTTTTATGCAGACATTCTTACATTTATTACATTTTGTAATTAATTTGGTAATTTTTCACATGCATTTCATGCAAGTGCATTTTACCTTTTACTTTCTATTATCCAAATTCCCTATTTGTGCAATTCATGAATTTTGATGGCCATCTCATTTTGTGGGAGAAGTACAAGCATAATCAAAACAAATACAATTGTTTACTTACAATCGTATGCATTTTATTTACCAAGGAAAGATCCTCCTTCCGAACAAGTGTACGAGACCGTGGATTCAGGATACAGTGAAACCACATCTGATTCTAAGTACATATATTTTATATTTATCTTTTATTTTTCAAGATGAAGTCCAACTGATATTGAAAATCCTTTGCAAGGAAGCCTTGAGATTGCAATAAAACATATTCAACTTACAACACTGTACATTTTCACCACTATTTGAGGTATTGAAACAATTAGTTTTAGTACCCTCTCCAAATTAAAAGAATTACCATCTCCACAGAGGAAAAAGAAAACCTTTACAGTTTGGCATTGTTGACTGTATTGCCATCAAACACCAATAAGCATCATCTAGCAGAGCCAGTAGGTAGTAGTCTGCTGGTTTTTACATAAAAACCCTGCTTTACACAATATACCATGCTCTAGCTGCTATGATGCACATTCCGGCCACATGCCATTTCAATTCATTCATCAGATGCCCTTTCCCACCCAACTGCTGTATGCTGTATGTCTACTGCTGCTTTGGTGAATGTTTCCTGTCGACAATTGTGCATTGCTGCCATTACTTCTCTGTTACCCACTAGACAGTATCCTGTTATTCAACCTTGCTTATGCTGCATTTACAGTACAAAGTGCCAATTTTATGCATTTTTATGAGGATTTTATTGTTTTCTGTAACAAAGACAGGCACTGCCTTGCTTACCCTAACTACATGTCATTGGCTTAAAGCAATACATTCTGATCTGGCATCATGAACTTTACTAATTAAAAAGTCTGATTGAGTTCAAAGTTCAAATCCAGCATGAATTACTTTAAAGGGTGAGTTTGATTTTTTTTTATGCTTAAAGCCTTATTTTCTAATCGTTTATGATGAAATACAATACAATTTTGACGAATGCCTATTCTGAGAATTTCCGGTTGTTGCAGTAGCACCCCCCCCCACCAACAGAATTAATCTTAACCATTGTATTTCATCATAAATTATCAGAAAAAAGGCTTTAAGTGTAAAAAAAAACAAACTTGTACTTCAAGCCAGCCAAACAGCAGCCATCTCAGACTATGTTTACACATACCTGGGTATTTATGAAAACAGGTATATTCTTCTCCCCCGTACTAGAAAATAATTCCATTTACACAATGTTAAAAATAGCAGGGGAAGGCTGTCAAAAACATGTAAAACAAATAGAAAGCCAACTGGAGATCTGAAAGCCGAGGAGTGACTGTCATGTCACAATGCCAAAACTCCATTTTCCCCATACACATGCAGTGTCTGAATAAATAAATAAATATCCGTTTTTATAGATAGCCAGCTACATGTAAATGGGGCCTCAAAGCAGAGACGGTTATGATCAACCCTGCTGAATCATGCACCTGGTGCCTAAACGTTCCATGCTGTAATATACCAGACTGTGTTGACACAGGTAGCATTATGATATTAATGCCATTGGTGTGATTGCTTTTTTTGTAGTTATTCTTGTGGGCCATGTGATGCCTGTGAAAGAGCGACAGCAGTGTTAGATTGCAACACCTGCATGGCACAATTCTGTCAGTCCTGCTTCAACACGCACCATGATGAGCACGAATATACTCAACATGATGTTCATCAACTGGTACAGTATATTTTTGTACTGTTAAAACTATCTGAGATGTAGTCAGGTTATTGTAAGCCACAGAACTACAGTAAACAGTCACATTACATTCTTTACATTGTGACAGGGTAGTTATCACATAAAGATGGCAAAAATATGGCCAAAAAAATCAGTAGGAATTGGAGGATAGATCAATAAATAGCTAGATAGATAGATAGATAGATAGATAGATAGATAGCCATCACAACCTTCAAAAACTCCAATAATAAAATAAGAAGGTAATAAGAATATGAAAATCTGATTAAAAATTAGAGCAAATTAATATTAAATTAGAATATTTAATTATAAAAATTAAAATTGCAATGGGCCAGAGGGGGCATAAAAGGCCAAATTATAATAAGTACAATAAACTGACAACCAAAAACGTATAACAAAAGCCATGTGAAAAAGCTTATTCACCGTTCCATATCAATGCTCTTTTGAATAGTAACTATAACAATTCAGTTCAATAAAATTATATTTACACAGCACCATTTACAATAGAATTGTCTTGTGGTTTACAGACATTAACAAGGAGCACATAAGAGCAACAGGAGTATGGAAAAACTCTCTTGTGATAGTAATTAAAGGAAGAAACCTTGGGTAGATCCGCGGCTTAAGGGGCCAACCCAGCTGCCAGGAGTCATGCAGGAAAAGTACAGTTAGTAGTTAGTATAAGTGCAAAATATACCACAATATTATATGATAGTCAAGCCATACGTCAAAGTACTGGCTAGACAGTGTTACAGCTATACATAATGTCAGGGAGTGAGATTGTGAGAAGGGGTCAGTCGCAGGACTTCTAAGAAGGAGATTTGGTCCTGGCATGAGCCTGTGGTCAAAAATACCAAGCAGGCAACTTGGTGGATCACCGCAGTCTTTAATCATGACACCAGAGACAAGTTACCCACACAAAACCTACACAAGGAATGTAGAGTAACAAGCCTCTCTTCTTTGAGACTAGGATTCCCTTTTATACCCCCCAGAGCACCCATCACATGTAAAACAAATGGCAGATCTTCCTGCCCTCACAATGACATTTGACTTCTTGCCCTTCTGTTATTTTAACTTGTCTAGGTTCTAGGAGCCCTGACCTACAGACGTATAAACAATATAGACATTATATTGTATATTATATTACATTATATTATAACTAATAATATATATTATTAATAGACATCGCACAAAAATATGACAAAATATAGAAACAGCACAGAAAAGACAGATTCAACAATACATACATAAAATTGTAGAGGTTAAATGCAAAAAATAAGTAAGCAGATCAAGACAGATAACACGCAACACAAAAATAACTGAATGATTAATTAGTGAAAGCATTTACAACACAAAGGTGTTGAAGTCGTTTTTTAAAATGGAAAAAAGAGGATGAACGACAGACATCTTGAGTTCTCTTTGAAGGAGATTCCAGCACCAGAGAACCGCAAAATTAAAAGCTGTCTTACCTAACTCAGTCTGTGTTCGTAGAGTGACAGGGACATTGTCATACGTGCATGTATGTAAAGAAAGAAAGAGAAAGAACTGTACGGGATGACACATGAGAGGTCTGTGGCAGCAGTAGGCTATAGCATCTTAACTAAGGTGTGGTGCATGGCAACTCACCACAGAGCCACAGAGCTGGGGGCAATAGCGACTACACCTAGAGAACAGAGCATTACAATAATCAAGACCTGATGGAATCTTAGCGATATTTCATAGGTTAAAAAAGGACATTTTTGAATGATGTTTTACATAACTATTCAGAGAGAGATGCTGGTTAATGATTACCCCGAGGTATCAGATAAGGCAAGGAGGTCACTGAAGACTTTATTTAGGGCTGATTCTGTACTATGATTAGCTCTGAAACCTGACTGGACGGTTTCCTGGATGTTATTTAAGAAGCTACAGATTTGCTTAGACACAATTTCTATTTAGTATTAGATGGCTTTAGTATTCAAATGGCTTAATAACAGATGTCTTAAAAAGTTTTGGCCTGCTATGAGTGAGTAATTTATAATTTTAAGTATTGTCTCTGCCAGTAGAGGGAGAGAAGATGTGTATGAATTGGATCCAGTAAGTATGTTGAGGCTTTAGTTGAGGAGATCAGAGAAGTAATTTCTGATATATTGGTGGGTGTAAATAAATCAAGGTATGCTACAGGTCAACTGGAACTTGCTGTATCTGTCATAAGGGATACAAATGGATTTGACGTTACAAGGGAGTTGTTTATTCTAACTCTTACAGATTAAATTTTGTCATTTTATTTGTCAAAAAAAATCATAAGGTCATTGCTGCTTAGAGTTATTGGAATGGAGCGAGTCGCTTCATTCCTTTTTTATTATTTATTTGTGAACATTTTTCAATACAAAAAATACATACATCCTCACACAAAATTAAAAGGTATTCCTTTAGCACAGGGGTGGGGAATGTCTGGACCATGGAGGCTAGGCCATTTGGTTTTCCCAAAAAATCCTAAAATAAAATGTTAATAAATTACAAGCTTAGGTGATTACTAGAAGTAGTAATGTTTAAAGTTATTCAGAATATTCAGAATGTTACAGAGATTGCAATTGTTATGACTTCCATGTTGAAAGTAATGTATTACAGAGGTGTAGAAAATTGTTGTTGAATATTGGTGCTCTTGCTAGAGATGCTCTCACATGTAATGTAGCCTACTAATCAGTTAACCAGTCTTTGGAACTTCAATATGATTCACGTTCGGTTATTCTAAAAGTGTCTATATGTGCTTAGGTCTGTGGTTCAAAAAAAGTCCAGCCCCTGAAACAAGTTATAATGCTGGCATAGCTGATGTGGCCCTTGATGTCAAAAAGGTTCCCCACCCCTGCTTTAGCAGAATGAGATATCTGTATATTGTCAAGGTTTAAGATACCAGGATGCCCCCCACACTTCAATAAAAAGAAAGAAAAAAAGGACAAGGAGAATAATAGCAGCAACACGTAATACCCCCAAAAAAGTAAATAAATGAATCAGAGTAATTCTGGCTTGTTGCTGTAATGTTTTGTTGTGGTAACACAGCTAGTGTTAACTCATCTAAATTAAGTTAAAAGCTAGTAATAACTACCATCACTTCCCACTGTTTATTATCAATATCTGCTGGAATTACTGACAGTAAATGTTGTCAATGTGCCAAACCAAGGCATAAATATTAGTGTCATTTAACAACCTTGGGGAAAAAAAAGTTATCTTACTTATAATATTGTTAGCATTGTCGCTAGCTAGCAATTATTAATGCCATATCATATGTGATGCTAGCTATTCAAGATAACTTTCAGGAAGAAGCAAGTGGTCAACAGGGTTCATATCACATTAACCATCTGTAAATCTATCTGTATAAGCCAGTCTTTGTCCCTGTCACCATTCCAGGCTCTGCACCTGTCCCAGAACTCTTTCCCACTCTGTCCCCATTATAGTGCCGATCTCTGTCCTTGTTACATTGCCCGTCACTCTTCCTGTCACAGTGCCGATCTCTGTCCTTGTTACATTTATTTTCAAGTTCACGTCAATGATGTACAGACGGTTTCAGGTTAGGGAATCACAGCACAGCGCAGCATTCCTGTCAGAGAATTGTGAAGTAATGAGTTACATTCATGAAATAGGCTATATTGGACAAAACTACCCCTGTGCATTTACCGCCTTTCCTAAATGTAGCACGTTGTTACCGATAGTCCTTTATGCATCCAGTATTGCAGATCATAAAAAAAATGTTTAAAAGTGCAACAGTGCTTGCATAAGTTGTCTATTTTCTCCTGGGTCAAATGAGTGTGATTTTGTAGTGAAATAATTTTGCAGTGTAGGGCTATATCAGCAATTCATACATTCATAGTTTTATATCCCCCACTTTCATGCCTTCCTTTGAAGGTGTTGTAAGATGATTCCTGCACTCAAACATGCTAGGTTCTATGTTCTTTTGATAAATGAGGGACAAGGTGCGTCAAAGTTTCAGTTTACAGCCCAATATCAGGTAGGCTACAAGACGGTAAAATAGTTTTGTATTTTCTTCATAGTTTTCATATGACCGCTTCATTTGAGGTCAAGGGCATGTAACGTTGAAAATTTTCATCCATAGTTCCCATTAGGTTTTGCTTGTTTTGTAGCGATAATAAGCAACACCATACACAGTACTATTGGCATAAAAGTATGCAATTACTATGTAAGGGATAATGTTCTGCGAGGCGGTCATTATCATGGAATAACTCCAGAGTAATGAGAGCCTGACGTGAGCGGATGCTTAGGCCTACTAAACTTTGGGGAAATAAAAATCTTTTCAATTTAGTTTGTTTGAATTACCTGAAGAAAGCAGACAACTTCAGCATCGCGGTGGAAGTTATGTTCCCTCAGTAACTCCTTCCATTTGGGAAAAGTCGCTCCAGTGTTCACTCATTCTGGAGTGTCACCAATTTCCTTCTCTATTTTGCTCTCTTTTGCGTTTTCTTGGCGATGGATTCTGCTCATTATACGTTCTGTAATATGTATGAGCCCCATCTTGAGAGTTTTTAAATAGGTGCAGCCTCGATCATTTCTCCCTTGCTGTGATCTCCCTGTGAGTTTGGGCCTAGTTTCCACTTGTGCTGCTACTGAATGTAAAATGCAAACGACGGAGCTGTATTTACCTGGTTGTCCCCTGCCAGGGCCTGTAGTTTCAAGATGGTGGCACAACGAACATGGCGATCTGCATTGGTTACGCCAGCACAATGTAGATATAAATGGCGACTACAAAGCCTACCTGAACACTGCTATTTTTGATGCACCTGAGAAATTACACAATGTGGCTTAAAGTCCCATACAGCCAGGCTGTATTTTTTTTTTTTTTTTTTTTTTTTAGTTTTAGAGTGTATAACAATATCCATCAACTTAACAATCTTTGCAGCTGAATATTTTCATCCAGGAATCCATTTCATTCCATTCCATCCATTCACATATATTAAGCTACACATATATTAAGTGCTGAACCCTGGTCTCTGGATCCTAGAGGAATAATATTACCACTGCTCCACCTTCTACAACTTTCAAAGAAATACACTTGGCTTTTGTTACCTTGTAACTTTTTCTGGTCCAACTTGCATTTTTGTTCAATTCATATTACATTAAACAATATTAAATATATATACTTTATGTGAACTAGGAGAAAGAGAAACACAAAAGTCTAATTTCACACCTCCTTAAATGTCAGCTGTGCTACAGTAACAATATATTATGAAACCAATTTGTTGCCATGTAAGATTTCTTTCCCCTAATAAAATCATTAAAAAATAATTTACCTTCCCTATATTTCCAATTATTCACAATCAGAACCCCCTGTTTTCTTATCATCCTCTACCATGTTACTGTGTTACAGAGTAGCAGACATTAGCTAAAACTCAACAGCTAATTTGATACATCCATAATGCTACCTACCAGACTGATAACAGGTCAAAGTTAGCTTGCTGCCAAAACATCAGTTGTCATTTTAGCAGATTGCTATACTTGTGGGTGAGCGGGTGGTTAAAAACTGTCCTGCGCTTTTTTGCTGGCTGTCAAATGGACCTTTATTGTTACCCCCATGACCCATTTCACTCCTTGAGTATAACACTATGTATGTTCACTGCTACACTGTCCAGCCATAAATACTAATAACCACCTACGGACTGACTACCATGTAATGTAAAGTGAATGAATCTTAGCTAAAACCATACACAACTTGTAGTCTATTATGGTTACTACTGATTGTAATTTTCCTGCATGACCCCTGGCAGTTGGATTAGACCCTTGAGTTGAGAATCTGCCCAAAGTTTCTTCCTAGACTAACTAAACATAAGGGAGTTTTTCCTTGTCACTGTTGCTTTTGGGTGCTCCTTCTGTAAAGTGCCATGAGACAATACTATTGTAAAAGGCGCTGTATAAATAAAACTAAATTGAATTCAATTGAATATCAGCTCTGAGGTGGCCAAAACATGTTGACATGCATACATACTTATGCTATGCTGTAAAGTGAGGTTTGGAGCATGTTACTGGTAATTCCCTTGGGAAACATTTTGTACAACATATATGTAATTTATAATGCCATACATAATTTTTTTGCATGTGGACCTCCTTAGCCTGTCTGTTGTTGGAAAATGTGTTCACTAGTTCCACGGGCTACTATTGCTTTGAACTACAGTTAAAGATATCTGGCAATATTGCAGTACTTTGAATGAATGGATAGTTAACTCTATTGTCTTTCTTTTTCAGAGGAGACATGGCAATTCATCCGACCAACAAGGTACCTACTTCCTCTGGCATCTGTGCCTGTATTCAAAAAGAACTTCATCTTAGCGCTAAGAAAACCTATAAATGAGGTTAAAAGTCCCTAACTTAGAGCTTTCTCTTAAAACCTACTCACAAACCAGCTGAGACCAATTTTTTGTGAGGAAAATGAAAACTCCTAGGATAAGATCAAAGCTCACTCCTAGGTCAGTTTACAGCTTTCGGTTACCTATGATTTGTTGGTGAGTGTCGATGGTGGTAAACGATAAGCAATAAATGAAATGGTAAGTAAATACACTGCAGATTGACAAAGTAGACCATCACACACCTGTCCAGCAAACCTGGCAATGCTGCAAGACAAATTGGACACAGATATTAATTTGTATTAATGTAATGTATTAATGTGAAAACTAATATGTACCTCACAATAGACAAAGACGAACAATCCCTCAGCTGTCAAACAAACCTGTAATACCGGGGCTAAAAAAGACAGAAACACTGATTTGAGCATACACATATATATACATATCTTCTCCACTCTGTCCCACACAAAAGTCTATCAGTGTCTATCAGTTATATCTTCAAGCTGCACAATTAGATCTTGCGTTTGTGACTCCGAGAGTAACCACCGTCGAGACATAGAAAAGGAGACACTTGTCTAAAAGTGAGGACAAAGGGTCCAAATTTAGGACACCTTAATCTTGTGCATTTTACCCTATAAAATAACTGGAAATTTTCAAGTGTCAAAATTGCAGATTTTTAAGGGCAAAATTGCAGTTTTGGAGGAAAACTTTGAAATTTGTATGAATATCCTACAGCACTTTGGAGATTAAAGTTTGCTACTTTTTAATGTAGAAATGCTAATGCACTTTTGTAGACCATGAAGCTATTTCCATATGTTGTCTGATAATCAATAATGGCCTACCATTAACAACATTTGCATGTATGTTCATGGACTTTGTGTGATTGGATATTTAGTTTAGCCTAATGTATTACTTTGTTGTGGATGGTTATTGCTTGAAGCAAGTGTCTATAATCCAGACAAATGGCAAATGGCAGTAGAAAACCATTGTCCCTTTTCCAGTATACCATTCTAGCGCTACTTGGGGGTTGTACCTGGTATCTGTTACGTTTTTTCGTACCTGCTAATGGCCAGGTTCTATCCATGCTGAAAAGACACTAAAATGTGACGGAAAGACTGACGGCCACAGATTGGTGAGCTAGAATGCATACAGCACAGTGGGCAAGAGTCACTAGTTTATATGCGAGAGACTCAACTTTGCCTGTTCATTCCAGTCAACTTTCAAGGTTGTTTGGTTACTCCTTGTCAATAAAAATATTCCCGTCCATTAGTTTGAACTACTGTACTCCTTTTGAGAAAATTAGTCCCTTCGAGAAAAGATATCATAGGCCATCATTGGTTAACCTGCAACCATGAATAAAGAAAGGGAAGGAAACATACACAGTGAGATAGGCTTGGAGTGGGCCACCTATTAAGTTTAACCTACGAACTTGTAGGTCTGCAAAATTAGAAAACTACATAGAAAAGGAGTGTATAACGAGGACAGCATCTTAATCAGTTGGGATACCTGCCTGAAATTGTTTTTTGTGGGTTGGGATGTAGTTTATTTTGCTTTGTGCTAATTTAACCCTTTCATGCATGCATTATGAAATCAATGTTTGGGATTTTTTTGTATATTGTTTTTCTTCATCAAAATAGATCTAAATTTGATATCCATGTAAAATTTCATGCAATCTCATTTTGTTTAAAAGTTAATTTACTATCTAGATGTGGACACTGTGCAACAAAGGAGTAAAATATGATCTAAGCTTCAAATGAAAATAATAATAAAAATAATGATATTCCAATAATAATAAAAATATTTTTTTCTTTTCCACATCATTTTATGCTATATAATGTTTAATTTTAAAATAAAAAATACATAGTTTTAAAATAAAAAATTGCACATCAGTGATATTTACATATGCGGCTATGGCAAGATTTATGCGTAAACCTTATTACATGTGAGAAAACCTTCACTGCTGATAAAGACACAGCTCAGTTTGGTTTAGAATGTATTCTAGCTCATTTATGTAGTCCGTGTGTGGAAGGCAAAATGCAGTTTGCTTATGAATACATGCATGAAGTTGCCATTCAATGCCATTTTATAATAATTAATTTTTTAAACTTATTTCAAAATATAATCATTATTATCATTATTAAACAACATGAACAAATAAAACAGATTAATTTCAGGTTACACAAATATATATTTTTAATTATTAGTCTCCTCTGTTGTGCAATGTCTACAACATGGAAAGTAGTTTTTTGTTGTATAAAAATGTATTTTTATTCTAGATTTTAATTTTAACAACACAGACTTGTCAACTGAAATGTCCTTGACATGATAATATACTTGTAACCTAAATTGACCTTCCTGAATAGTTTTTCAAAGATATAAGTGAGGAATCTTGCACATAGCTAGCTTTGGTGTCCATTTTGGATTGATGATGTCATCTAACGCTTAATATTTGGAGTACAAGATAATAAGATAACTAAAGTTAAAATATTGTAATAAACCTTCTGGTACTTCCCATATAACATTTGGAAAAAATAACCATAATTTACTCATCTCAAATGGAATTATATTTACTGTCCACATATGTGGACACTGCGCATGAAAGGTTAAGATGGCCAGTGAGCATAAATAATTAGCCTACACTTTTGTTTGTAAAGTGTAGTAAATGCCAGTTTGTGCTACACCCCACACCACCCACCACATGCAGGCCAAGGAGGTACTGTAGTGTTGTGAAAAACTAACCAAACCAAGTAGAGTCGAGTAGCGTCAAGCTGGTACCATATAACTGAAAAGTGCCATATGTCTTAGTTCTTCGGAAATCCGGATGACCTTCGGATGACCACCCTAGTGACTCCACATGTGCAGTTCAAAAGATATGGCCGTTGTAAACGAATTGCTGCTTGCTGATGTACTATGAATTTGTCTCAGAAGTTAGAAGAATTAGAAGTCTTCTGGATTACTTCTGAAATATACCAGATTTAGGTGATTCTTTTAGTGCAGATTTTTTTTGCGAATTACTCAGAGTAAAAAAAAAAGAGGAGTCCTAAAGTTACAGCTGACATGCCCATTATTTTTAGGAGGTCCCCTAAATTCATCTGTTAGGAGATACTTTTAGCCTTATTTTTTATGAATCAATATCCATATATGTCACTGTATTTCATATTATGGTATGAACGTCTGCAAACCACTTGTTAAATTGTCTTTGTTAGTACATAAATTTTGAACTCTAAGAGCAATCCTGTGTATTTCACATTTTCAGGAAGTTATTCCAGGCACATTCAGTTTACCTTAGTTAAGTCAGACTCTTTGTCTATGAGCTGGCCACCACCAACAGGCATTGGTCAACATAAGTTCAAAGTATCATGGAGAGGAGGCCAAGAAGAACGCATCATGACAGTGACACGTTCAAGGATGGATGTGGTAGATCTTCTTCCGGGAGAGAAGTATTCCTTTCGTGTAGACATCATTGATGAAAATAATAAGTCAACAGCACATGCAAGTGGAATTGTAAACACAGGTAACTTTTCTAACTGAAGTGTTATTGTAATGATTATATGACTATGTAATGCTATTCCTTGGCAGAGGTGACTGGTGACTTGTGCAGATGGGGAAGCCCATTGCCAAGTTCATGGTAACGGTGTGTGTAGCCTATTGTACATTATTAAGCGTTAATTTTAAATCAACCTATTCTGTTGTTTAATCAAACCCTGTACTAGAACATAATACTTAATTAAGTTAATAAGAATTTAGAAAAATAACTACATATTGCTGTGCATGCTGGGACCTAAATAAACATGACAGATGATTTCTGCATTGTGCAGCCAGTGTAGGTCATAATAGGCAGGCTACATGTGTGGATACTGAAGACCTATGTTGGAAAAATGTTTAGAAGTGACTAAATTAATCATCACAGGGTTACAGTGAAGGCTAAATGCTAGTAAATTCCATTTAACCATATATGTGTCCATGCACCAAGACAGTTTTTACATGTTTGTCCTCTTAAAGGTCCCTTGTTAAGAAAAATATCACTTTTTCTGGGTTTTGTGTGTATTTGGGTCTATAGTGCTGCAAAACACATTCTGAGTTTGAAAAAAAGGATTTAGTACATTAATGTTAATTTTACTAATATCAGAAGTTCTGTGCTTAAACCATATGTTTAGTCTTCTACATGACTCACCATGGAACCATCGTAAACCCAGAGCGTAATCCCACCCCAGAACCAGATTAGCATGACAGATGACAACAGAAACATTGCCAGATGCAGAGATGGATGGCTCCAAATCTAAGCTAACAGCACTGTTAAGTAAGTTAAAGCGTAATGCCGGCGGTTTTCAATTGTAGGCTGTTGTCCCCAAGATTAAAATATTGATGTAAAGAAGATACATCACTAGCAGCCTTCTATAGTTTTACCATTGTTCGCGTTTTCAGCCAATGGCTTTCAATGAGTGAGCCCGAGGCACTTGGGCAGACACACTGGAAAACGCTATTTTTTTAAAGATTTAGAAGTCTCAACATTGCATGACACTTTGGGCACAGTATTATCAGGGTCTCTACACATGAGCTTGAGCATATAGAACATTTTTTGTGTACACAGAGTTAGCAGCACATTACCTATTCTGCAACTTCCTCTTGCCAATTTACTTTCATCTTGCTTTCTTACTTTCATCTTGGATGAAGTCAAGAATAGAATAACCCAACACCAATGTAATGTGAATTCCTACTAAACTGTCTCTGATTTAGTAGAGAAAAAATGTGGAGAGCTATTGCAAAGCTATTGCCTTGAACAGCTAAGTAGGCTAATCGAGCATTCCAGTTTTCAAATAGGGGAAGCTCAGATTGGCTGATCGGTCATAATTCTTTCAGAATCATGTGTTGTCACGATTGTTGCCATTGTAATGATTATTTTTGTTTTATTGAAATTATTCAGTTGCATTAATCGGATGCAGATTATAATTTAAACTGTAATTTCAGTTGCATTAGAAACACAATGTAGGCTACCTACAATCGATATTCCCCCAAAAAAGAATAGCAGAAGAGTATTTTAAATCTCAAGTTGAACTTTAATTGGGATAAAATTGAGGATGGATGGACAATTGAATGCTTCTTACATAATATTTTGTGATTGGGTGAGACTGATTGAACATTTTTGTACATTTAACCTGTTTTGTGAATATTTTATTTACAGACTTCTTGGTGACATTTCCGAGGACATAGAGCTTCCCTTGTAGTCTTATAATAGCTGCCTCTGGTGCATTCCCATTTCGGTTCATTTACTTTTAGAGACTTTTATTCTGACTTTTCATCCAATATGTCAGCAAGAGGAAGTTGCAGAATAGGTAATGTGCTGTCTTCAGAAACATACCTTTCACTATACTCTGTGTACACCAACAATGCTCCTTATGCATTTATGTGTAAAGACTCTGATAATTCTGTGCCCGAAGTGTCATGTGATGTCGAGACTTCTAAGTGTTTTAAAAATACCATTTTCAATGTGCCTGCTCAAGTGCCTCTGGCTCATTTGTTAAAAGCCATTGGGCTGAAGATGTGAACAACAGTAAAATTATAGAAGGCTGCTAGCGACGTAATTTTCTCTTTACAGCAATGTTTGAACTGTGCTCATGCAGGAAAACGGCCTACAATTGAAAACCGCCAGCGTCATGCTTTAACAAAATTGTAACATGCATGAGATAGACTAAGGCAACTAATCAAACAGTAATGAACATTTTAAAAAAAAGATTCTAACATACTCTCTATCTACATTTGCAAGGACGTCTAGGACAAGCACTATCTAGTAGGCATAGCCAATAACCATTTTTATACAGTCTGCCTACAACCAGAGCCTATTTGACTGAGAGTAAATTGTTAAGTTTAACCATAAATGCCGTATGGTCACATTTGAGTGACTCAAAGACCAGTGTCTTAGGGCTGTGTGACATAAAAGGATTTTTTGTTTGTTTAACAGTAATATCCACTACTATCACGATTTAATTTAACCACCAAAGATAGCTAATTTTGGTTTGAGACTGCTAAGTTCTCTCAATGTTCTCTCATTGGCCAACTGAGTGAGGTAGAGTAACGTAGCTCAAGCATTTAAATGAGACTGGAATAGTAATGTCAGGCACAGGCAGGCGGAGGCAGTTATTAAACACAATAGTCTTTAATATGTAAATGAACAGGGGAAGAACAAAAGTCACATCCGTTACTTATAATGGAGAAAATAAACAGAACAACGCTCAGAAGATAGGGGAAAACTAACACACAGGAGTTAACGGGTGTAAACGAACAGGGGAAGAACAAAAGTCACGTCCGTTACTTATAACGGAGAAACCAAACACAAAAGCACGAACTTGAACGAACGACAAAACACTGAGAGGAAACAATAATCACAGGGGAGTCTAGGCTTACGAGACAGAGACGCGGGAGAGCACTGGGGAACACGGAAGTAGACGAACTGGGGAGTCTGGGCTTACGGGAACAGGAGACACAGGAGATGTGGGAAGCATACGAACGCGCGGGAAGCAAGGTAACAACGACGAGGCCAGACAACAAGTGAAGCAGGAGGGAGGCTTAAATAGTGTGGAGACCAGGTGAAACCAATTAGAATTCAGGTGAAGGTGATCGTGCCTGAGGAGGTGAAGGCAAACGAGGAAACGAGCTGTGAGTTTGTGACGTTGAGTGAGGGGGCGTGGCCGTGACCAGGTCCGATGCGGACCTGACAAGTAATGAGAAACAGCCTGTTCTGAAATGGAGGGGGAAAATGCAGGAGAAAATGAGGTATTTTCAGCAAGTTTGCATTTGCACCTCAGTAAAAAAATTTCACTCTCATTTTTGAAATATGTTTTCAATTTGGATTTTATTTATTTTATGTATCTCCCAAGATGCATTGCCTATTAGGGTTGAAAATGGTCGAAATCATGAATATTAAAATCTTTAATCACATAAAAAGAACTGATACATTCTTGCTTGTATTGGTCTTTTACATCAAAAAGGTGATGTAGAAATGGATTTTACCCATTTTTATCATAGTATTAGCCTTTCACAGTATTTGGTTTTACCTATCAAATCAACATAGGCCTAATCATAAAATGACATGATAGATGAAACTATTAATACTTTATAATTAGACAATTTTGTCAAATAACAGTTGCTCTTGATGGATGTACAGATCTGGTCTTATGCTAATTGTAACAGTACATATATGCCTAAATATGGCATGCCTACTAGGTTTGATGGTCATTCTAACTGGTTTTGCTCGCCATATAGCAGTTATTTTAGCTTGACCTGAAACCCGCTACCAGCGTAAGCTGTTTTTTTCTGGTTAAACAGTATGACACCATCAAAAGTATCTTGACCATGAAAAATCACATCAGACTTTCTTAAACCAGCTACCAGCATGTGCAGGTATAGCTGGATTTTCCAGCAATTAACTCCTTTACTGAGCTCATGCTCACACTCATAATTCCTTTGCCTGCTATCATAAAATCACCAAATTGCAACACTATAAAGGGTTAAAATGACATTATAGGGGTGATCCTGTATGTGAAGAAAATGTAAGCATTGTGTAAATGCATTCATTGACTGCATATAGTGTGAAAACAGCAAGAAATGTGTGAAATGTATGGCTACAACAGACCGATGGTGTGCAAATTGTATTTAGAGTTTTGAAAATGAGGCTGATTATTAGACAAAAGCTTGTTAGCGATTGAAAAAAACTGTAATAAGCACAATGAACAGGTGAGGCAATAATGATGCTAATGAACTTATTTGGGTGGTGGTGAAGGCTGGTGAGGTGTGATGTAAGTAAAACACATGGCTACATAAACAAATTGTCACATGGTGTATGTGTAAAAAAATTTTGACAGGTGACTTTTGCACCAGCCGGAGTTTGAACTAGCGATCCTTTTGGCATCGGTCCAATTCCCTGACCAGTATACAGCATGGATGCCTATCAATGCATAGGGTTAGGGTTTCCTCTGAAGGGAAGTGCTGACAAAAGTTTTCTATGATGCTTGGTCACTTACTGTACCACTTAAATTATACTAAAAATTGGATTTGGGCTGGCAGGCTGGAACGGCCTAAAGATAAGTAAGCTGTCGCATAACTTGATCTTATCTTCCTTCCTGCAGAGGTTCCTCCACCAGAGAATTTGACAGTGGAAGTTGGCTCATCGGGTGCATCACTGACATGGACCAGACCCAACGGTGTAGGCCTGGTGTCTTTCCTGGTGGACATCTGCAAAAATGGCGAACACCTAAACGTTATTCACAGAGATTCTGACCATCATACCATCACTGGCCTACAAAATGGGGAGAGCTACGATGTCTCTGTGTCTACTGTACTAGGCAATGGCAATCAAAGCAAACCAATCTCCAAAAACTTCAAAGTTGGTAAGGGACAAAGTATAAAAACCTTAACTGTGTTTTCTCTTAATGTTAACTGGTAGTTAAAACTGTCTGAAACCATCAATATTTGTTGGTGCATTAATAATTGTGCCAAACTGAATGCACATTTTTTGCTTTTTAAAGTGTTCAGAGTAAACAAAAATCTAACATTAGTGCACTCAGAAGACATCACAAATTATCCAAACTTCTTCAGACAAGAAGAGAGAGAGATTGTGATGGTGGTTGGTGGATGGGGTTTTTCCAGAATATTTAACCAGGTGATGTAATATTGTAAGGTTAATGCACGTTAGTAGCCTAATTAATCTTAAACATGTTCTCCCTGTTTGATCCCCAGTACATGATCTTTATGAGACTCTGTCAAATTTGGGTATGGAGTGTTTTTATGGAGGAAACTTAACACTACGCTCAGTCCTGGAGATCAACAGAAGCACAGTGTCTGATGGAGCACCACAGAGTTTGAAAGATCTTCCATGGACCTTCTTGAGGAAACTGATGATTTGCAATATTAATGCTAGACATGCCGAATTTCAAGAGGATCCTCTCAAACAGACAACCTATAATTTCGATGATTTTCATATCTATTATGAGCCTAAATTCTGTTTTGATTCCATAAATCCTCTAGATTTAATTACTGCTGTATTTCACTGCTCAGACCATTTCCTCAGACAGGAAATGGTCACCAAAATGGCATTATGTCAGTTTGCTGTTCCTTTGCTGCTACCAAACTGTGACACACAGCAGAACACTCTGATGCTATGGGCCATGAGAAACATTGTTAAAAAGTTCAAAATGCACTCCACAGCAGGTGATGGGGCATTTGTAGAGGGCAGGGTTGTAGATATGGGCATTCCCATGGTGTCTTTCATTAGACTAGGACAGAGCAGTTTGGCCAAATCTCAGACTCTTAACAAATTACTCAGTAATCCACATCAGCGCAATAATGTATTTGTTTACCATGGTATGGAGGGTGGTGATGAGCCCAGGAGAATTTCAGATGGAGTCGTAGAACTCAGCTGGTATCTTCCCAGTGGGAATGCAAAGACTGACCTGTTCTCACAGCCAGTGGCCATTGCCAATCTGAGAGGAGATTGCAAGGTTTTGAAGACCCAGATATCCTTCCTGTCTCAGATCTCAGCTGCAATTTTCATCTTCACGGACGACCTACAGGGTTACTCAACCATTCTGACCAATGCAGAGGGCATGTCAGAACTATTCCTGGTCACCAACCCTCAGGGTCCAGACTACGAAGAAAACTGCAAGGATATTTACAGAAAACTAGAAATCAAACAGACAAACGTGATCATCAAGAGTAGACGAAGTGAAACAGAGTTTTTGAAAACCCTTAGATTTTATGTGAGTACGGTCACTGAAAGGAAACGGATGAAAATTGTCGACATGGCTGCTTGTGCTCGTCAGGCTGGAATACAGGTTGATGAGGACAATAGTGAGTGTGTGAAGGGCAGACATTATGCAGAAACAATCAGTAAAACTGTTAAGGATATCTCACTGTTCAAGGAGGATAATTTGCCTTTACATATACAAATGTGGCAGGAGATCAGCCAGACTCAGGAAGAAATGTACAGATTGAAAAATGTAAACAGGGCACAAGGTGTAAAGGAATACAAGGCTTTACTCAAGAACAAAATATATGATATCAGGAAGAAGCAATATCAGACAGATATTTCAGAGGCCATGACCAACTTCACAGTTGGAATATCCCAGTCAGAAGCAGTGCGTCTCTACTTCCTTAGGTGGCTTAAGATCCAGTTGGACCATTTTTCTCATCAGTATCCTGAGCAATCTGATTACCAAATGCCACAGGCACTGAAAGCAACTGCTTTATATGATCAAAGCTACAACTACTCATTGGGTCTTGAGCACTTCTTCCGTGAGCTGAGTCAGCTTTATGAGTGTGCCTGCTCCCTTTCAGGAAACAACCAAGCCAGACAACAAGTCCAGCATCTACCTACTCTGTGTGCTCAAATCCTGCTAGATGGATTTCCAGTTGAGCTGGTTGATGGAGATGCATCAAACATACCAGTGAATTGGATGGAGGCGGTGTTTAATCAACTACATAAAGTGGTGGACACCAAGAGTAGAATTCAGGTGGTGGCTGTGGTAGGGGCACAAGGTTCTGGAAAGTCCACCCTTCTCAACACCATGTTTGGAGCACAATTTGCCGTCGGGAGTGGAAGAGGCAGCAAAGGAGCCTACATGCAGCTTATCAGAGTCTCTGAAGAATTCAGATCTGAGATTAGGTGTGACTTCATCATGGTCATCAACATAGCAGGCTTAGCACCACCTGAGTTGGGACTGAACACAAACTACAAAGTGGATAATGAATTAGCAACACTGCTAATAGGGCTTAGTGACATCACCATCATCAATGTTACCACAGAGAATGATGCAGAGATAAAGGACATTCTACAGATTGTGGTTCATGCCTTTCTCAGGATGAAGGTTAGGAAGAAGCCCAGATGTTTGTTCGTGCATCAGAATGTGTCAGACATGGTTGCTTTTGATGATAACAAGAGAGAGAGGAAGAGGCTTGAGGAGCAACTGAATGACATGACCAAGAAAGCAGCTAAAATCGAGAATATGGATTGCAGTATGAATTTCTCAAATGTGATGGAATTTGATCCTGACAAAGATAGCTACTACATCCCTGGATTCTGGCACGGAACTCCACCAATGGCCCCAGTGAATCCTGGCTACAGCAAAGCTGTCTATGAACTCAAGAAGAACTTTATGTTCTCTTTAAAAACTTCATGCAACATGGAGAGGACTGATGCAAAAGGATTTATCAAATGCACAGGCAATCTTTTAGATGCAGTGAAGTTTGAGAGCTTTATCTTTAACTTCAGAAACAGCACTGTGGCTGAAGCCTATGCCACATTAAATGAAACATATGAGAAATGGGAGTTGTCATTTCGCTTGGTAATGCACAAATGGGTCAGTGAAAAAGAGGAAAGTATACAGAAATCTGGACAGCCTTCAAAGTCCCAAGTCAGAGAGACATTACAAGCGGCATCAACTGTTTTAGATAGAGAAGAGGCAAAGATTAATCAGAACCTTAAGGAATACTTTGAAAGGAAAGACAGATCTGTTGAGTTGGTGAAGGAATACAAAGAGGAATTCAAAAACAATGTTAATTGTCTGAGAAAAGAGATGGAGAGAGCTGTGGAAGACTGGTTGAAGGGGCCCAATTTAATGGGCAAAGGGGTGGAAGTAAATCCATACCAGACTCTGACAATACAGAGAAAGATTCGAGAACTGCAGAACAGCTATCGAGAGAAAAAACTTGTTTTAACTGAAGATGGTGTTGAACGTGAATTTGAGGGTATGTGGGAATCCACACTGAGTGAGATGTACCCAGAATATTCACCAATGCAAGATCTGTGTCAGAGTATTCTCAGTGTTTTGATTTTCCATTTCAAGACAAAGTCTGGACATGCCAAAAAACTGCTCTCAGAGACAAATTTGGAGACTTGTGGACAGGGAAAATTCACAGTAAAAAAAGAGTGGCTTTGGAAAATCCAAGATCAATATGGTGTCCAGAAGATCTGTAATGCTGTCATCAAAGAATGTGAGCACTATGTGGCAGAGAAAGTACAGACCAAATCCACTTACAATGATACATATATAACACAGCTCCTAGGGATGGTTGACAAGAAGATGAAAGACCAGACTGAGGAATGCAACGTCCATCTGAAATTACATGTCTGTGGTAATGCACTGAGAGAATTTAGGAAAGTGCAGTGCCAAATCAGGGCTTCAAATGATACTAAAACCCAGCTCAAACCGGCCAAATTTAATCTGATGATGCTGTTTAAAAAAGAGTTCAATCAACTTTAGCTCGAAGGCAACAGTTCAGTAATCCATCTTATCAATGCAGTGGCAAGATAAAGATGAAATTATTTGAAATGCTCATTTGTGGCATATCTACAGTCAGCTTAAATTGCTCTTACAAAATGAGTCACAACGCATCATACATCAACAGTGATCAAGATAAGCTAAGAACACCTTGCACAAATTCCTGGGATATATTACTTATCCACTCAGTGGAGTTTAACGAGAGGTCTCCAACCTTTTTTCCTCCGAGAGCTACTTTGACAATATCAACGTGGCCAAGCTACTCTACTACTATTTACACCTATAAATGTAGACGCAGAGTGCTCTTCTAAAGGCTCATCTAAATTTATGGAAATATATTTCCTGATCGCTACTGGCTTCTTTATTTTCCATAGCTACAGCCAAATCTGGTATATACATCATTTTGTACCAGAGAAGGCAGGATATTTTTGAATTTGATTTCACAGAAATTTTTAACAGGTTTACTTTTTGTGTATGTTATGAGATTTTACATTTCCATGGACCCTTTGGAGAGCTACTTTTAAGCAGGTGAGGAGCTACTGAGCTACCTGTTGGAGACCCCTGAATTAAACCATCATCCCTCATTTGCTTAAGATATGCCTCCCTGAGATTTACACACATACTCACCTGTTTCAGTGTATTAGATGAAGGTTGCATTTTATTGTTACATATATCTTCTCCAGACAGCATTCGTAGACTATAGCATCCTATAGCAGTGCAGTCATAACTAGGTAGGCTATGTCTCAAATGAGAAGCATATTCAAGTTGCATTATTAATGTCTTTGATCAGGCAATTTGTGTGATTAGTTGCAAGTTTTGCAGGACTGTAACTGTGCTATATTATGTGGTTGTTACTTAATGCTATTTGTTTGGATGGTTTGTTTTTCCTCATATCCAGCACCAGTGACTTTCACCCAAAGTAGCGGTGGGGAGGTCATCCTGGGTAGGAACTGACTGAAGTGGTGGAGTGTAGGAAGGTAATTGTACTGTACTGTTGTTGCTGGGATGTGCCACTTGCTGTTTGTCCAGTGTCATCTCCACCACACTATCCAGTGACAGGCCAGACTGTTCTATGCCATTTGTTTGCTTATTATAATGAGTGTATCAACATAACAATTCATTATTAGAATCTACACTTAACTTAAGGTTATGCTCTTATGGTCTCAACTGTAGGACTACTGTACGGCTGGTACGCTTACTCCAACACTGTTGATAGTATGTCACCTGGGACTATCAATGTATATATACTTTGTCAATGTTTCTAGATTGTGTAGCCTCTCATAACTTGCAGCAGTGAATCCACTCCATGTGGATGTTCCTGAACTCAGTTGAAACGTTTTCACTTTCCCTGTTTAGATCACCAACCTTACTCTGTTCCGGTCACCCATATGATCAGCTACTTCCTTATGTTGTTTTATGTTTGAGACACACCTTTTGAATATGAATGAATTCTTATCTCACAATAAAAAGTCAAATTAAATGTTGCAATCACTTGTCATTAGAACTTTTTTAATGTTGAAGATTTGTTGACTTGTGGACATGTCTGTATGATCTTAACCTGTCATTACATTTGAAAATGTCTTCATGAAATGTAGAAGTGTGCCTCAACAGAATAGGACTAGGTCTTTTTGATAAGTTACAAGAAAAAAAAATCGGTGACATGTCAAAGACTTGTGTTGGCCGCATGGAAATACTCCAGTGAAATCGGAGGTAATGCTAAGTACAGGTTAAGGTTACTAGCTAGTTGTATTTTAACTGTTCTTATATACAGTTTATGACTTTAACACCCCTCCAAATGTTCTGATGGTATATTTACTGATGAACAAGTACTTGGCAGACTTAAACGAAGCTCCCTTAAATGTCTGCTTTAACAAGTTGCTGTTTCTAATTCAGGCATAGACTAAGACTAATGTCTTGCTGCCACTCGATCAAAACTTAATGGCTGACAAACAGTAGTTACAACAATAATATGACCCAAATAGTCAAACATATTCATCCAGGAAATACCAAACATTGTAAACAAACTACATGACCGCCACAGTGTATTGAAATATGGGAACCGTTGGTATGATGAGTTTGTGGTAAGTCACTGTTGTGAGGTGAGAATTTTTGTGGAAATGATATGCTGGAAGTGGGCATGGGGACTAATGGCTGCCACCAAGGATAGCTGGAGCTTGAGGAGGGGTTACCTGTCCTGGAAGAAGAGTGACACACATGCATCCGGAGTTCTTGGTTCTGGTGCCTGTCCACACACAAACACACATACACAGGAACAAATACTAGAAAAGGTGATCACAGCAAATGGTGGGGTGCACCTTACCACTACAAATATGGTGTGCAGCGCGGGAAGAAGAGACTCAAATTCAGTGACCCACCCCGTAAAGCAACATGTCGATTATTGACTTTAGCTCACACAGGTTGTTAAAGTTTTTGATTGGTTTGCAGCAAAGATTCCGAGCAAGATAGATTAGTGAGACAATCGGGAACCTTAGTCACGGACATCTACTTCCGGTTCATGGGACCTAATTTAACGAAAACTATAAACGGCAGTCAGTGGAATCATAAAAAAAAAAATTCTGGTCCCCTTTGAGGTGTACTGTGAATTTCACATATGTTTGCAAATTTTAAAGATAATTCCCACACTGAGACGGAACTGCTGTAGATAGACTTTGAAAGTTATGTTAGGTTTAGTGTGAAGCCGCTCAGCAGACTACACTCTCGTCTGGGTTAAGAAGGTCACCGTCGACGATAAGGTTAGCTGCCATGCTAACTAACGGTTTTCGTTTGCTACCTGCTAGGTCGCTCAGCAGTGGTTAAATGGAAAGACACTCTTTACCTGATGTGTTTTATCCTGTGACGCTATTCAGCTCTGTGGACTCTTAACCTTTTCATAACAAAGAGTAGTCCAAAGTTGCTACAAGACCTGTTGCAGATATGCTTGTGAATCACCGTAAGATTAGCGTTATCTTCAGTCATGTCATGTTTGCAACTGACAGGCTGTTGTCACTGGAGTAACAAACTAACTATGCTCTGATTCAGCAGTCATGAGACGAACTGCAACTTTTACATGAAAAATCATGTCCAGAATTCACAAACATCATATGTGTTCAAGGTTTATACCGACTGGTACCAGAAAAATAATTATTCTCAGTCCATTCACCTCCATTCAAAATTTCTCAGACAGAGCAAACGGGAACGGGCGGAACTCTATGAGCATAAAGTATGCCATGAGCCAGAACCAGCGCAATTCTGATATGATGGGCCCTATTAGCCTACATTAACACATGGGTAGTCACCTTTGACACCATTATTTTAGCCTGCTTTCCATGACGCCATAACTTTGCTTGTCTTGCTTGTCTTTGTCTTGCACCATCAACATTAAATTAACGTAAATGGACCTTTCCATATTCGGGCAGCAACATAAGCTTACAGCATATGCCGCTCTCTTAAACATGTCCACCTGTCCAAGAAAAAACATACCAACATGTAATAAGAAACCTGTTGGTCATTATTTCCTCAAAATATAAAATAAGTTTCATCCCAATCACACTTGTTCAACCAACAACGTTGCTTGGCTCGACCGTCTGGAATGGGGGTAGTGGTGACTTATAATAATGATGGCTGTTGCTGAAGTTAGCTGACAGTTGTAGCTAAACTTGTCTTCAGGTAAATGCATTGTTGTACTTAACGTTCCGTTGTTAAATGACATGGGTGAAATGGCAACTAGTTGTCCACATTTGGCTCTTTGTCACTCTGTTCTACGCTGAGATCCTGCTTGGATCGTGTGTGCCCTCTGTCTACCAGACCCGCACAACCCACTCAGTCTCATGCGTGGCTTAATGACTCACTTCAGTCAATGCGCACTAACCTCAGAGCTGCTGAGAGGAAATGGCACAAGACTAAGAATTCGGCTGATCTAACACAATTCCAAGTACTACTATCTTCCTTCTCATCCAGTGTCACTGCTGCGAAAAAGGCTTTCTATCACAACAAGATTCACAATGCCACGGACACCAAGAAACTCTTTTCCACCTTTAAATCTTTACTAAACCCACCCACTAACCTCACAGCTGACACTTTTGCTGCATTCTTCACTAACAAAGTTGCAGCAATTAGTAGTCAGTTCTCAAACCAATCTACAGAGGTTCCTTCTCCTAGCCTCTCTAAACCAACTGCTTTCTTTTCTTCTTTCACTCCTCTCTCCGAGGCAGAGGTGTCTAAACTTCTCACAGACAGCCGGCCTACCTCTTTTCTTCTGGACCCTATCCCAACAACCCTTCTTCAAGCCATAACCCACCATTGTGACAGCAACCACACATGTGGTCAATGCTTCACTAACTAGGGGTACATTTCCCACTGCCTTCAAACAAGCCCAGGTAACACTGCTGCTCAAAAAACCATCCCTTGCTCCCACTCAAGTGGAGAACTACCGGCCTGTATCTCTTCCTCCCTTCCTTTCCAAAGCCATTGAACGAGCTGTCTTTAAACAGGTCACAGGATTTCTCACTCAGAACAACCTCCTCAACTCCAACCAATCCGGTTTCAGAAGTGGCCACTCCACTGAAACGGTGCTTCTGTCTGTGACAGAAGCATTAAAAGAGGCCAGAGTGGCAGGTCAATCCTCAGTGCTCATCCTGCTGGACCTATCAGCAGCATTTGACATGGTCAACCACAGCATCCTACTGGACAAACTGACCATTGGGCATGGGCATTGATGGCACAGCGCACTCCTGGTTCAAGTCGTATCTTACTGAACGGTCGTTCAACATATCATGGCTAAGACAGACATTGGCACTTCACCAACTCACCACAGGAGTACCCCAAGGATCTGTGCTGGTGCCCCTTCTCTTCGCCCTGTACATCACCTCGCTGGGCTCAATCATCCACTCCCATGGCTTCTCTTACCACTGCTATGCTGATGATACCCAGCTCTATCTGTCCTTTCCGCCTGACGACTCCACGGTGTCAACACGGATCTCGGACTGTCTCTCTGATATATCTGCGTGGATGAAAGGACATCACCCCCAACTAAATCTCTCCAAAACTGAACTGCTGGTCCTCCCAACCAAACAAGCCATACATCACGACATCAGTATCAAGATCGACTCCCTGTCTGTTTCTCCCACCAAAGTGGCAAGAAACCTAGGTGTCATGATCGATGACCAACTGACCTTTGCAGATCACGTTGCCTCTGTGGCTCGGTCGTGACTAACATCTTAAGATGGCAAGTGAGTGAGCTAGCTCATCCTGCCGCCTCCTACGGTGTGCAAAATCACGGGTGTGGCTCCGTTTCGTCATCCCAATATGCGCAAAGCATGAGCATATAATTGAGGGGGGCAGTGGGTGGCTGTCCAGAGAAGGGAGGTATGAGTAATATTGGGTGTAATGTAAAAAAAAAAAACGGTGTCAGGTTTGTGGGTTGGTAGGTGGTGGAGAGGAATTGCAGTCTGTGGATAGCAGCATGTCTGCTCCATGGAGGTAAGTGGGGAGTGATGTGAAGTGTATTACAGCCCATTGGTTTTACATCAGAAAGGGCAATGACCTATGCGCAAGAAAGACAAAAAAGAGGGTCAAAGTTTATTTCCCATTTGTTTAGGAAACAGATGGTGATGATGCTATTTTGTCATGTTCCTTCTGACAAACCGAGGTGTCACCCTTGTGTTGTCCCACCAGTTTCTTGAATATCAGCTGTAAGATGCCTGGCAGCGCCAATGAAGCAAATGTTCTCAGCCAGTCTGACATCTACCAAAGGACTCACCTACTGCTTAAGGTATGACCAGTGAAGGTTTTAGTTAATAAATGTTGCCTCAACTACAGGCTAAGTCGAAGGAATCATAAAAAAAACATTTTGAAATAATATAGTGCTCACTCCCCCGCTTTCATTAATTATACAATGGCCTCACCCTCCTCCCTCCTCCTCCCTTTAGTGTGTGAAGAGGATCGAAGGACAGGGCATCCCACTTTTCATCGTTGGGGACTCAGCCTACCCTCTTCTACCATGGCTGCTGAAGGCCTACAAAAACTCCCCAGCCTTAACCCCCTCGCAAGAGTCGTTCAATGTGTACTTAAGCTCTGTCAGGGTGGGGATGGAAAAAGCCTTTGGTGTCCTCAAAGGAAGGTGGCAAGTACTTCTTAAGGGAAGTGACTTTCACTTCACATTCGCACCCACAATGATAGCCACTTGTTGTGCTCTGCACAACTTTTGTTTAAAGAAAAATTATGAACAAAACACCATCTGGCTGGAGGAGGGTGCTGACAATTGGGGTGAATATCCTCAGTCGTGCCAGATGGAGAATGACAACCACAATGTCTGTGGAAACAGGGAAAGGGAGGTACTCACTCAATACATGGCTGCTCACTTCCCACTTCATTCTGGGCATTTGTAGTAGTAGGTTTAACAGCTTGTAGGAGGCCTTTTTATTGTGTTTTACCCCGTTGTTATAATATGTATTCATTGTTTTTCTGTTGTCTTTCCTTCCTGTCTTATTTTGATTGGTGTCGACTTTGAAGGTATAGTCCGATATTTATCGCTTTGAGCCCCTTTTCTGGGTTGTCTAGGATCCTTCCTCACTGGTGAAGCTAGGCTATCAGCGACTAGCAAGCCAGTCTAGAGAATGCCCAGCGAAAACTAACCTAGCTAACACTAGCAGCTAGATTTCTCGCCTGTGTAAAAGGAAAGCAAAAATGATAGAAACATCAGGATCACTTACAGGAGTGACACCAGAGTCATGTACATGTTATGGCTACAAGCAGACCAAACTATACAAAAGCTCTCCACAAAACAAACACTTAAACAGAGCAAACATAAATCACTCAACCTTTCTCTCCTCTGCTGCAGGCTGGACTGATGTGAGCTTCTCTCGTGAGGTGTCAGAATGTTCAGAGGGCTCACAATTTCACAGGCATTAAACATAAACAAATAACCATTGGTTGATATCAAAATTCAAATAAAAACATATTAAAGTGACAAATTTGATTGGTCTAAATGTCATAACACAAAAGAACAGTGGAAAATATTTTAAACCATAACAGATTGTGGGAAATGGAGTTTGTAAACATGGGAAGCAGGGCAGTGCTATGCACAGTACACTTTACACTATGTAGATGAATAATGATCCTATTTAGAGGTCCTTACTCTTGTCTCTCTCTGTGTTGTGGTTTCATTTCAAAACAATGTCCAGATAAACCAATAAGAGTCTCATTGAATCAAATCTGCAGATCAGTGGAAAAATTCACTGTGAAAAAACAGTGGCTTGGAAAACAACACGATCATCAACATATCTAGATCTCTCTGAAACTGCATGTCTGCGGTTATGCATTGAGAGAATTGCAGAAGATGCAAAGCCATTGCAGGGATCCAGGTGATCCTACCCAACTGCAAAGATCCAAACTGAGTCTTAAGTCACTGTTTTAAAAGTAATTCAGACATGGAGACCGTTTAGTTTGAACTGAACTATTCAGACACTATGGAATGAATAAATCATTAAGTCTTACCATGAAATCATTAACACTTACTATAAAAACAGAGGTATTGTGATAGTGATTGTGATTGTCATAGCAAAAACTTGCACATTAATGTAGAACGTCTTCCTTTCAGGTTCAAATTTTGAAAACTAGTTAGCAAAATTCCCTGACATGGTGTTGATGCTGTATGTATATAATTTACCTCTGTTGGACCTGCTGTCATTATTGAAGTCAGCTGTGACATGCTGCATGGTTATTCTGGTGGGTTAATTGTAATTTAAACACATTACACAAATGGATACATAACCATTGCAAATACATGTTATTTCAACTTGATGTTTAAATAAATTATCTAAACATATCTGAATAGCTATCTGTTTTTTTCACATCTGCAAAGTTGCTCATACACAGACTCAAAACTTCACGTCAATAACTTAAATATGTCAAATGAAATCATAATTCAGTCTGTTGTGTTTAAAACACTCTGCTAAGCTTTAGATATTATCCATGACGCAACTTAACCAAATCCAGAAAACCAAAGAATCAAGGTTGCTAAGGGCCGGTATTTCAGAAGACAAGACAAAACCCCCTTTTAACTGAATATTTTTATTGATTCATGTGTTTGAATGACACACATGCTAGCCATCCATCCTGTATGAGATGCACTGGTGTGTTTGAACACTGAACTGTACTGCCTTTAATAGTTAGGTCCTCCTCAGAAATGAGCATGAACTGAAACAGACAACAAAGTGCATGTGAAAGTTTGTAGATGTCATCAGCCAGGAGTTGGCCTTTTTCTTCTGTCTTTAGCTCAACAGAAATTTGTTACCAAACAGTGCCCAAAAATGTTTCTGTCATGTGAAAGGACTTGGCTGCTGGATAGCAGCAAAAGGGTGGTGGATTGTATGTGAATACAAGTCTTTATCACTTGGGATTAAAGTATCTACTAAAAAACATCATTTTACTTTAAAATTAAGTTGATTTTACCATGAATGGTAGTGGTCAGTGGTCGTCTTCTGCATGCTTTGTACTGCAGCAAGTGTCTGAATTGTGCCTGAGCTGCTGTATTGATATTGCAGACTTCATTGGTAAGATCTTTAGACATGCAAAGGTGGTAAAGAACGGAAAGAGTGTCTCAGTGAAAGTGTGGGTGAAGGTGTGTAGGTGTGTGTTGTTATCAGGGTCAGAGAAAGACAGCTCTCCTCTGCCCCAGTCCAGCTGCACTCTAATCCTCTGGAGCTTCTGTGTCAGTGTAAGGGTGGTGGCTGGCTGGAATGGGGACAGTGCCATATATTGACCATTATACCGACCCACTCTCCAGACTCTGCTTCTGAGTGACCACAGTCCCTTTCTCTGGCCAGAGTCTGCCTTCACTCCCAGGATCCAGACCTCTTTGTCTCCAACCTCCACATCCCAGCAGTGAGTTCCTGAGTTAAAGCCCTCAGAGGCCAGGACACAAGTGGACATATTAAATCTCTCTGGATTATCGGGAAGACGCTGTTCCTCGTTACTGTAACTCACACTGGTCAGATCCTTCGAGAGGAACAGGCAACGGTGTGCAGTGTTGGGATCCAGAGTCACAGAAGCTACAGAGAGAGAGAGAGAATATAACAATTCTATGATTCATTTTTTCTTTTTTACTCTTGTCATACTGATCTGGAAAGCACTTCTGAGAGACTTAGAAGGAGCTTCTTCCCCTAAGCCATACAGGCCAGACGAATACTAGCAATGGGGTGATACTAACTGAACTAATTCAAGTGACTCGCATATGGAGTGAGAACCAGCAGATTGATGCACACGTGCTTGAAAGTGAAATACAACCCACAGCAGGCAATACTAACTAACTAATTGACATGCACTCCTGTATCAGTTTAGTGAGTAGCCTAGGGTGCAGGGAGGGCTTAAGTGCCTTGCTCAAGGGCACCACAGCCGTGGATGTGGACGGGACAGTGATGTTCAACTACATACCCCGCCTGCATTTTGCCTACTGGCTGGCCCTGCGATTTTTTACCTTTGGAGCTCCAATGACAGTCGATTTTTATAAATACAGGTAGAGGGGGCTGAGAGAGCATTCATTCACCACATAAAGAGCAATTTAACCATTAAAGTGACTATTAAGCTTGTAAATTAACCTAAAAATGTTGCCTGGTTTGCCTTCAAATTATGGCCCCAAGTGTGGATGTTGCTACTGATAGAATGTCTCTCCTCCAATCAAGAGATCAGATACTGATAAAAAGTTTGACTAGACCTGGCTGTTGTTGACCATTGTCTCATAGGGCAGCACTTTAGAATTAATGTGTTTGAGTGGCCGTGCATGTAAATTAGGTATTGTGACTTGAGGTGTGGTGTGAGTCTGTTTGGGGGGTGGCTGGTGGGTGAAGGAGCGGGCTTAGATTGCTAGCATATGTGTGCAACATCACTCACTATACTGTACGATCTCCTGCATCTTCTCCCAGACTCTGAACTTCAGGTTGCCCAGGTGTTTTGCCACATTGATTAGAGCTCCTGAAACCCTCTCTGGATCCTGCGGTGTACAGTGGGCTCTGGAATAACATTCAGGTGTCAGTGCTGCTGGGAGTTGGGGTTCAGAGAAGAGAGAGAAAGAAAGAAAGAGGAGCGAGAGAGAGAGAGGCAGATCACTCACCTTTCCACTATGCTCTTATAGCTCTGGAAATAAAAAGTTGAAGTGAGTTAGACTTTGATGACATACTGTGTGTATATATGTATGTATGTATGTATGTGTGTGAATGAGTGACAGAGAGAGACAGAGACTGAGAGCATGTGGCATGCGGTTTTCCATTCTTCTGTATCTCTTATAAAAACAACTGCAACAATTGTGTGACAACATTGTAAAATAAAAGTTACACACTTGTAGGAAAGCAAAACTATCAGCTTCCATCTCCTCCTCTATGGCTCTGATTGTGTTTAAAAGAGATGAAATCTCTCTGCTCATCTCCTCCATCTTCTCCTTCATGAACTGAGTCTTCTGCTCTTCTTCCTCTCTCAGTCCAGCTATCCTGGCTGCTTCTTCATCTCGTAGAAACTGATGGATCTTCTCAAACTCCTCCTTGATCTGCCCCTCTGTTTGCTGAGCCTGGACCTTTAATATCACACATCACATGATTTTATACATGAAAACATCAGTCATTGTGTTTGCATCATTGTTCAATGAAGAGGCTTACTGTTATGTGTTGGACAGTTTCATCACAGATTTTTTTAGCCTTTCTAAAGGTTTCCAACTTGATCTGTAAGGGTTGCAGTTTGACCTTCAGTTCTTCCTAGGATAAAAATCTATATTATAGATTCAGAAACATGTCTGAAATGCAAAATAAAATGTAATCGGTGTGTTAATACAAGTGTATGAGTGTGTCTGAGGGGGAAAGAGAGCAAGAGAAAGACATTTGATTACTTGACCACAAAATATACTGTGAATTCAGTGGGACTCAACACAATAACAAAATATAACACATAAAACACACATGGAATACAAGATGACTCATCGATGTCAGCCTTACAAAACTATATTATCTTATTAATAAGATGAAATAGAGTCTTTTTCAATGAAAAATAATGATAAATTACAAATAATTATACACATATCTAATAACACTCTACCACTATACCAACTCTTCACAACTCACTTCTGTTTTTTTATGTAGGTTACATATTGTGCGTGGCGGAACACCTTTGCCTACAGACTTGAGTTTGTCTGTCTGTGTGTCATTGTCTGTCTATGTGAAGTGCTCTGAATTAGCCTGGTTTTCACCCATACTGCTATGCATCTCAGTTGCCAGTAGGCCTATCTCCACTTCTTCCCCATTGCCTGTGATAGGAAACCAATCAAAAAACAGGTTTAATAAGTGTTTTGCTTCAAATTGTGATGCATGCCACTCTCTTTTCTCTGCAATCATTGGTCTGATTGGTTGTAGGCATATCCAGTGCCTGCAGAAGCATTTTGCTCTATGTCTGTTAATCTCGCCTGATGGAATTTGAATTTATTGTGACTGTGGTGTGACTACAACCACCTCGTTTTAAATGTAAAAAGGACAGAGGAAGTAATTTTTGATCCAAAGACAGTTGGCAATCACACTCCAGTAATCATACACCAGCAACCAATCTCACAAGTGCAATCCTATAAGCATTTTGGTGTTCATATAAACAGCACATTTTCATGAAATACTCATGTTGACTGGTCATGTTCCTGTGTGCACCAAAGACTGTAAGGCTGCACTTATATTGTCATTTTGCATTTGTCTATTCTATCTATGTCTTTGACTTGTTGTTGTTGCTGTTATTTGAGGGTCATATACTTTGAGGAGTCCAAGTCAAATTTCCCCATGGAGAAATTAAAGTATATATCTATATCTATCTATGAAATAGCAGATCAGTTTGTATGAGAATCAGGCTATCTTTGAATAGCATTGGTGCTAGAAAATGCGCTACAAAAATAACCCTTTCTTGTTACACACAGATTTCCCACCTGTTGTTCTTCCTCAACCTTCTACCTTTGCATTTTCCTACAAAACTTTCTTTCCATGTACTTTATGTATCGTCTCTTCACGCTTTTAAACATCAGAGAACTGACTATGATACCGTCCGAATGCTAATGTGCCCACAGTGTAAGAGGTAGAAAGAGGAGGAAGGGCTGCTCTAGAAAACAAGTTACTGCAGTGTCATTGCCAAGACAAATACATGGTTATTACCTTAGACTGAAGTGCTGCTTCACTGATGGGAGAGAAGTTGTGCTTTTTATGAAGTCTTGAGTCTCGACACACCAAACACACAAGCTGTTTGTCATTTTCACAGAAGAGCTTCATTTCTGAATGGTGGAGACTGCAGAACGTTTTTTTTTTCATTTCTTTCCTGTAAGAACGCCTCACACAGGTTCTTCAGATGCAAGTTACATAGAGGTGCATCTTTTGGCAAGCTTCTCCTGCAGACTGGACATATTCTCATTTTTTTTGTTTTCCAGAATGTCTTCAAACAGGCTTTACAGATGCTGTGACTACATTTAAGAATCACAGGATCCTTAAAGATTTCATAGCATATAGGACAAGATAAATCCTCCTCTGAAAAAGATCTAGTAGCCATTTTCTTCAAATATTGGTTTCAATCCCTGGACCACTTTCACTTGTCTGAAAACTCATGAGAAACCTTGAAATGGAATACTCCCAGAAATTAGACCTGATTGTCAAACACAAACTTCAAAACAAGACTACTTCACCAAACATCATTTCACATCTACACAAATTACTTACTGAGTGGAGTGATCAACAACTTGGGGGGAGATTCACTTCCCCTTTCAGGTGTGGAGATTCAGAGGGAGGGACTTTGGCTGCTCAGACATAACAGCATTAGTGCTAACTGTAAAACCGGTTTACTTGGTATTTCTTCCAGGGAAGTCTTTTAACCCATCATTTGCATTTCCATCCCACGTATTCCCATTAAAAAAGAAGATGCAGTCATTGCAGTGACACGCACATACACAGGCACGCAACCACGCACACACGTGAACACACACACACACACACACACACACAGACATCAGTTTGCACATTTAAGAGCAATCAGGGTGCAACGACAGAAAATGTCCACAGGGTGTCAGCACTCCCTGTATATGTAAGTCTTACTGTAAATAGAACAGTTGAGAGTTGAGACACTTCTTCACATTCCAACTGTGTGTTTATTACCTATCAAGTCAAACAGTTAACATGTGCAGAACAACCCTGAGAGTGAGGAAAGAGATTTCCTTTCACCCGAACCATCACTGTAAAACTGACCTAAGAGCACTAGAACCAGACAGACTCTGAACTAAAATCTTACTGTAAGAGCTTCCTCCTAGAAACCATGTCAATAAAAAATAAGCAAAATAAATATTTTAAACTATAACATTCCGATTCCGACACTTTCGGGGGGGAGGGCGGTCAACAAAAAGGAATACTACATAATTAATGGTAATGGTAATGGTATTGCTGTGTTACAGCATACGTTCTTGACCAAGCCCAGGAAACTAGCGTAATTGCTTACTTTTATTAACCAAGATCCTTAGTGGGACCTGTGTACACTTAGAACCTAAGAATGGATAGACCCTCTCAGTGAAAGTGTGTGTGAAAGTGTGTGTTATTGTCCAGTCCGCACTCTGCTACATATCGTCCTTTATCTATTTATTTAAGTGGAAAAATCGTCTTTGTGGAATACCATGCACGCCGAGAGAGAACAAGAGAAAGGGAGAGTTACGCACAGTGGAAGTCAGTGAGCTCTGTTGATCCATGTAACGCTTTGGGGTGCTTTGTTCTATTTGCAGAATTCACATGAAAAAAAAATGGGCTTAAAACTTTCATTATCCATCTTTCAGACTACTCAGAAAATAGATCTTTTATGTTATTTTTAATTGAACTGCTGTTAGTGTGTTTTTAATGATAAATACTTAATTTGAAACAATTGTAAATGAGTTAATAATCCTATTTTCAGTTTCTGTGTATGGTTGGTCTGAAATATCCGCGTAAGGGGATGTCCCAAGTCCAATTCAGCTTATCACCAAGTGACTTTCGAGACGTACAGTACAGTAGGCCTACCCGACCGATTGGGGGCGATTGAGGTCCGCTCAAATCCTTAGTCCCACTTAACCTGGCAGGAGGGACCCCCCCGATGGTTAGGCTACAGACCTTCGCATAACCTAACTTGCCATTTGGACTTGTGGCGAAATAGTTTATAAATAGCTCGGCATAGGCTGTCGCAGGGATTAATATTGTCATGGTTTGGGGATATGAACATTACAAGAGGCAGTCCCTCGAACAATCAATCTCTATCTCAGGACTGTGTTAAAGGAGGGTAAAGAGACGGTGATGCTTTTGGGGTGTCGCCGACATTTGGGTACTATGTAAGAGTGAAACTTTGTTCGGTTGATAAATGATTTTACTAAAAGTGCGTAACCCCACCCAATGCGAATGAACAAAAAATCTCTGCAAACATAGGCTACAAGCTACCCATTGTTATGTTATGTATGCAGGTGTATTGTGAGGGAAATAGGACTAACTAAACTTTAACTCTAAATTAGTAATAAAGCATGCAGTAGCACAGAGGTAACCCATTCTCCATTTTTATCTTTCTTCAACTCCACACTTCTTCTACACATCACCTTGTGAAACATATAGGCTCTCGTAAACAGTATGTGCGAGCGCCACCTGAAGGCGCACAGAACATTGAGAACACAACACAATAACAATATAACAAATTCTCGCAAAGTTGATTTCCCTGCTATTGCCGCAGAGACGCAGATGCCTTTGAATTACTATGACATGAGTAAGGTGATGAATTACCTCAACCTCACAAGCAAAGCAGCCATCAGCTGAACTTCTGGGCGACAACAGACCTGTCCATGGTAACTCATATTTCAGTTCAACTCCACGCACAAAAATATGATATTTGAATATTGAGTTATTGTGCGACCGCTACATTGTTAAATCCTCGAGGGTCTGCATAAGGCTCAGAAGTGAGGCCATTTCGGGTTCATTCTACATGACACTGTCATCAGTGGCGGAGCTTGACTTCTGCACATATATGGCCAGGGGGGTAGCCAGGGCAATTTCAGGGGCTCTGAATGTGATAAAAAAAAGGTGTACTCCGTTGCCATCTTGAGCACGTCTGAATGACAGCATGGGTGCCAAAACCACAGATATACAACCATGCAGGGATGCGCGCGCACACACATATACACACACACACACACACACAGAAGGAGGAACAGGTCTTATTTTGCTTTAAAATAATAGTTTAATCTTTCCCTTTTCTCTCTTTTCACTGGCTTGATAAAAACATTTGCAAACATAAAATTCACAATTTACTTACATGCTAAATTATAAACATCCTCATTCTCTAGGCTAGACTACCTTAAAAATATCATCTTCCAAACTAATACAGCCATGCTTATAAATGTTTAGTTAGATCATAGCCCTGAAGTAAATAACTTACTTTACGCAAGAGCAAACAAGCTCTCAGAACATTTCAAACTAAACTGACTAAAACTGTGCTCAAAATATCTTTGGATTTAATAAGATTGTTTAAATGTTTTGACATCTCTTTCAAAGTTTGTAGAGTTCTTGAGCTATTGCACTAAGAATAATGAAGTTATGCAGAATGAAATTTGATTACATAATGGAACAGAATTTCATAGGTATCTGTCTGGTGAACCATTTATCATGGTAACTAGCATCTAGTATTGCAAAGTTCAGATTGTGTACTTTCACATGATATACTTTATGGTAGGCCACATGCTATGTGTTACGAATACTGTGAGAGCAGTTCAACAGAGAAAAGGGTGTTGTTTCAGAGAGAAATGTAATATGCTCAATTGGTTAAGTTATTAAATTGATTCATTTCAAAGTGATTAGCTAATTTCAAAGTTAATGGTACTAGTTGTTAGTTGCTAGTCAGCAACTAGCAAATAGTACTATTCAAAAGCTTAGATTATACACTTTTATTCGATGTGCGTGGTATGCATGTGTGACGAATACTGTGAGAGCAATCCAATGGAGAGAAAATTGGGGTTGTAGATGCAGATGGAGATATGTGCAAATTGAAATATGTAACATAATTACGACCATTCCATCCATTTGCACAACTACTTCTATTTTTCAGGAAAAAACAGACCAGGCCACACTTTTTTATTTGTCCAAACCTGCAACCACACCTGACCAGTAAAAGGGACCTGTGTCTATTTGGGTCAGGCTTTCATTCAAAGCTCATTCAAAAGCTCATTTCAAAGCTCATTTAACTGTAACTGTACTGTTGAAAATGTGCAAGATTTTTACATTAGCTGCGTCCCTAATGTAAACTGCGATCATTGGGCACTGTGGAGGTAGGCCATCTGGGTACTTTTCGCCTACAACTCCTTGCCTACAGACTAGAGTATTCTGACACACTAGAATTGTGATGTACTGCTTTTCACGATCAGCATTGTAGGCTAGTAGGGATGTTTGGATGCAGCCTATGTACATTTTAGAACTGTATTGTAGAATCCTGTAATGATATGAAGTGTGTATGAAGTATGAAGTCCTTTGAAATTCCCATCTTGTAAAAGTTTGCCAATAAAAAATTGTCACCAGCTATTAGCTTAGTAATAAAACCAGCCCCTCGTACATATACCTCGTTTTGTACAGGCCGTCTGGACATTTGGTAGTGGCAAACGCTTGTTTGCTGGAGGTGTTGAAGTTTAAAAAGATTGGATCAGCCCTTGACTGATTGCCTGCCTTGACTGGTGACATTCTAGCTCCTTCTACATGCCGATTGGATGCGGGAAAAAATGCTACTGGAGACAGTGAGCTCAATGGAATCAAACCCAGACTAGCACTTTAGGGAAATGATAATTGAGCAGAAGTGTGTATGAAGGTGTGGCCAGGCCAAAATTCAATGTTATAATCTAGAAATGTAAACTAGATGTCCTAGGGATACCAAAAAGGCAAACACCTCAGTGACTTATTTTTAAAGTTTCTTAGAGATATACCATGCATGTAAATTCAGCCATCAGAGTCACGCAAAATAATGAAAGTAACTCAATATGAGCCTGTTAATGCATGGGTTTTATTGTATTAATTATTAGCAAAAGACACCCTGCTGTGGTCTATACACTGTGTGGCTAATATTTGGAAAAGTACTGTGTTGTTTTTAGAGTAGCTCTAAGGCAACTTCCTGTCTCTCTCGTGATATATTTCCCACATTCATCACCAAGAGAGAACAACATCAAATAGAAATCTGGACAGCTGTCAACACATGTTTTTATGTTTTTTCCCTTTTAGAATTTCACTCACACCATTGTCTTCATAGTAGGAGGGATAACAACAAAAAAAGAAAAGGTTCTCCCCTTCTGAGGTTGTCAAAAAACCACCGTGCCTCAACAGGTTTTCACAAGCCGGGTGACATTTGACATCATTTCCCACACTAGGTTGTCTGTGACAACAGGCAACTATACAAAAAATAGCTCTAGTAATAAATTACAAACCCATAGAGATTGTGATCTTCTCATTAGGTAAAAACGACTGATCTGGGCCTCCTCTTTTTGATCAAGTCAAGTCAAGTCAAGTAGGTTTTTATTGTTGTTTCAGCCATATACACAGTACGTAGTGAGACGAGACAACATTTCACCGGGAACAATTGGTGATACAGTAACTGTTAAAACACAGTATGGACAAGACAGATACGTAATAGTGCCTTCATACACTATTGCGGGACTACACAGATTCACTCACCCACTCACACACGCACTCACACACACAACTACACACGCACGCGTGCACACTCTTGTACACATATGTACATACAGTACAACACAGTTATAAACAAGGCAGGTCAAAGTTACACGTGACCTAAAACAAACACGCTAGACAGGGCATGGCTTTTAGCAGAGCACTGTGGCTAGTGGTATGATTTGTAAACAAAAGACTATTCTACATAAATATAAGTAATAGCAGCAAGAAAGTGCGGGGGCATAAAGGTGCTGTAACGTGCTGGTTTGCATCCTGAGTTACTAAGAAATTACAGTCCAGATACTGCTGGGCTTTCTTTGTGATGTGTGTGGTGTTGAGAGTCCATGAGAGGTCGTCAGTTATGTGTATGCCCAGAAACTATAGTGTGTGAGTGTGTGTGTGTGTGTGTGTGTGTGTGTGTGTGTGCCTGTAGTGAGTGAGACTGCCTCTCTTTATGCCTCCACATTATTAAGTTCTTTAGTCTAGCCAAACCTTGTTAGTTTTGTTTTTATGTGCTAATCTTTGGTCTGATTGTAAAGAATTTGTAGGCCTATGGTTTACAGTTGTGTGGTGTTATTTTGGTATAGTAATTCCTTTCTTGCTACTGGATGCCTAAATATTCCTCTGGATAAATTTGTATGTCTGTATACGTGTATGTATGTGAAGTATATATGTATCTATCTATCCATCTATCTATTTATCTTGTGAAAATACCTCTGATGGAATTCTCATCTAAAAATCCACATTATGTGTTATGCAGTCCAAAAGCAGAACCTTTTCTATCAGCCGGAAGTCTTTGTGTAGATCTCGTGAATCTCACACACAGGCACATGTCAGAGAAAAACATAATGTGGAAGAAGCAGTGAAACTTTTGCTACACTGCTTCTCAATGTCTTTAAATGTTTAGTAAACATGTACAGTGGCAGAATCCTGTATTAGATACTTCTAATTCTTCATAGAATTAAACAGAAGGAAACTTAAAGAAATAATAATCTGTGTCAGATCTGATATAAATCACTTCTTCTGGAATAGTTAGCAAATAGCTCATATCTAATGACATTGTAATATGCAGAGGAGAGACATAGAACTACTTTCACAGCATGTTTATGCATTGTGCTGCTGGTCACATAAAGGTTAACAGGAACTCACAGAAGTGACTGGCAAGTTCAACAAAACAACTTCAGATCATGTGTTACCAAGAGGCCCTCAAATAAATACCCTCAGGACTCCTCTGTGTTTGTTTCTCTTCCCCTCTCTAATGCCTTGGCAAAACTGAGCACAAATGTGTGTAGAGTGTCCTTCAATGAAACAGCCACACGATAGACGCATTGTAGACAATAATGTGTGGTCGGTTGGTAACACCACGCCTGATAGCTTCACTCGAAGAGAAGACAGCAGTCAAAGGTTGTGTGTGTGTGTGTGTGTGTTTGCGCGTGTGCGTGCGCGCGCATGTGTGTGTGTGTGTGTGCTTGCGCATGTGTAACTGGAGCGTACACACCCTTTTCACCACAGACCCACCAAACTAACCGCCCTCACTCTTGCTGCTGTAAGGGCCAAGCCAGATCACAGCAATGTCCTCGTGCATTTAGTTCTCTCTCTCTGTGAAGCCCTTCTCACGTGGCCATAACAGTAGTTTCAGAGGGGCACAAACTGACAGACACCTTTAAACGTCAGTGAAATCAATTAAAGTGTGATCTTGAATGAACAACTATTAAATGTTTCCTACTTTGTGAGAGGTAAAATTTTAGTAGACACCTAACAGAGTTAGCTTCCCTCAGATGAACAGACACATCTATTTGGTGTGAAGCAGTGTAATTTTACATGTATGCGATACCTGAGGTATCGTGCACCAAAGATATGCAAATGCATACCAACTGACTCTTGCTAACTGACTTGGGCCAAATCATAGTGATATATGATAACAGCAGGAAGCTGTTGACAAACCATTGCCAAAGCTAAACATACAGGAAAACAGGCTGAGATCTGTACATGACATCTCCGGATGCAAGCAAAACGATAAAAAAAAGGGGAGCCTGATTTCAACACCTATGCCAGTGTTTTTGCCTCTTCATTGAGTTTGTGTGTGGTAGATTTGCACACGCTGAAGACACTCACTTCCTCCGACTTTAACGGACCAGGGCATAAAGTCACTGGCTTCCTGACTGTACCTCTCACAAAACAGCTACAACTGCCAACAACACGTGTCAGTCCACATGTGTCCTGTCTGGTAAGTACACAATGTTTTCAACTTCAAACAAATGTATTTTTTTCATGTTGTTTTTCCTTTTGAAATGCAGCTTTTATTACGAATCGAACCATTTTCATTGTCATTTATATTAATGTTTCCATCCCAGCTTTTGAATGTCAGTGGAGGTATCGTCACTTTTGCATGGTACTAGCTTTGAACAACTCATTGCATTGGTTCACATTTTAATTTTCATTTAACATCACTTGTCACATTCATGCTGCAATTTTGTAAACTGACTAAAAACAGAGAGCCCCCTGAAAAATGAGTCATAATTCAGCCGCTGAGATCAAAAATTGGTTTGTGGTTTTATGACTCCCACAAGGTAGCTTTTAGCTTTATGTTTGCATTTGACCCACCACACCTGACTGAACCCAGGTTATACCTCTGGACCACTATGGCCAAATGTGTAAATCTAAAAAAAAAAAAAAAAATTTTCAATTATATGACAATTATGTATGTGTGTACAGCTACAACCGTGATTGAGGTTCAGGATCAGTCTACTGATGTTTAAGTGAATGCAGACAGTCTCATGTACTCTGAGTGAGGCCCACATGCTGGTGTGGTCAGCATGACGCCAGTGTGTGGGGGAGAGAAACAAACCACCGCTTTGTTGTTCAGTCTGTGTATCTCTGCGTAACCAAGCAGGCGTAGATCATGTGTCACATGTGGCACTGCATGCTAATGTTGCAGTGATGACCCGCACACTGGCTAAGCCTGGAGCGGTCCAAGCACTGACCCCCAATGGGTTTCCATCCAACTTATTTGCCTTTTATATGTGCATTAACAAAAATTCAGCTCAAGAATATGCACAACTGCATGCATTTCCATCAACTGTGTAATGCGAAAAAAAAATAACATTAGGCTAATGAAGTGACGTGTTCCAGCTGTGGGATCAAAATGCCAGGACAACGTTTATGGACTGAAATGCAGTAAATGCGAATATAGGCTATGCAAACTAAACTGTTTACATTGACTTTAAACACATTATGCCTGATTAGCATTAGCATGCTTCAATGCTATTGCACAGCTAACTGTTGTTAGAAATGATTCATTGATTGGTAGGTTTTCTTGTACACGTTGCATGTTTATGCACAAGCTATTCCCCAATAGGAGATCTCAGCACTGTTGTAACAAGCTGTGCAAAGTTCAGGCAAAGCTGTCTTTATCTGCTCTGAAAAAAACCCCCCACCAGATCTGAGTTGGTTGATTGTAACTGTAAGAGTCGAAATCTTACCCGCAATAACGGTGGGGGTTTTCTGAAATCCTGAGATTTAGTTTTGGCAAAAGCAATGAGTGCAATGTGTCAGAGGCTAAGACTTGCGCTTACCCAATGTTTAAGTTAGAACTGCTACCCACACCCTTGAACATCCTGTTTATCACATGTACAGCTGCCAGGACTCACAAGACAAATTGGGCTAGGGGGAAACTGCCATCTTTTGTGACTGAGACAATCAATTTGTCCTCTATGAACCTGAGAAGTTTAGGTATTGCAGTTATTGGTACATAGATAAGAGGGTGAAAAAGAATGTAAATATTAATGTTTCTGTACTACTACAGACATTTAAATGTGGAAAACAGCTAATTTTCAGACACAGACTGGCTGTAGGAAATCATTACTCCAAATTACACAATAAAAAAGGTTTTCACTGTACATTACACCAATAGTGAACAAAGACCTTGTTGTGAACAAGCATGTTGTAGAAAGAATTAATAACCCTATTGTCTCTGCCTCTTAATCCCACCCTCCTCTTTTTTCCTTTTCTTTCCCTACAGATAAACTACTCTCACCATGCCTGGGAATTGCAGCGTTTCAAATATGATCAAAACATCACACAATTCAAACACTGTAGATGAGGAGACTCTGACATTTTTTCAAAACACCACCATCAGCAACTTAATTTCCTCAATATACATCCTTGTTACTTTGGTAAATCTCTCCAGTAACGGCACCGCCCTTTATCTGCTGCTGTTTCGCACTTCCCCCAAGACACCCACAATCATCTTCATGATCAACCTCACCCTCACCGACTTAGCCCTGGGCTGTGCCTTGCCTGTCCAGATCCAGTACCTAATGGCAGGCTACAACTGGACACTGGGCTCATGGTCATGCACCCTCCTCACTGTGGTCTTCTATGCAAACATGTATTGCTCCATCCTCACCATGACCGCTATCAGCATTGACCGCTATTTGGGTATAGTGAAACCTTTAAAATTCAGGGAGATAAGGGAGAAAACTTGGTACGCCATATTCTTGTGCTTCATCATGTGGGCTGTGGTCTTGGCAATTCTATACCCACTGGAGAGAGCGGATCTGCTTTATGAGGTGAAACAACTGCACATCAACACCTGTTTTGATGTCATCCGCTGGGAGCTGCTCCCGAGCATCTACCATTGGGCCTTGGTCTTTGGTTTCTTGTTCTTCTTCCTCTTTCTTCTCCCCTTCATCATCACCATCTTCTGTTATGTCAGCATCATCTGCAAGCTGGCCAGGGATGGCCACACCAGCCAGCAGAAAGAAAAGGTCATAAAACTTGCAATAATTGTGCTTTTTGTCTTCGTAGTGTGCTTTGCGCCCAACAATTTCCTGTTGATTGCACATGCAGTCAGCCGACTCTTCTGCTACAAATCCCTCTACGTGGCCTACAAGCTTTCACTATCGCTGAGCTGTATCAACAGCTGCCTGGACCCTTTCATCTTCTATTTTGCATGCAAGGAGTTTCGCAGAAAGCTCCATCAGATTCTCAGGCTGCAGGTTCTGAGCAGTGTGGATACCCATATAGCCCTCAAGGAGGACTTGTACTCTATGCGCTCACAACCAGAGGATGAAATCCTTAGCTCCTATCAGAATGGTGAGACGGAGATACTGCGTGTGGACAGCATGGTGTCAAACCCCTCTGTTAGACATTAAGTGAGTTATTTAGTCAACCTGCCATTAACTTTGAATTGCAAAAGGTGAATAATGAACAGGACATTGGTTAGGTTCACAACCGAAACCCAAATTTAGGTAAACCTGCTCAATGCTCTGACCTTTTGGCTGTAATGAGCCTATTCATATTGTTTTGAAGTGATTATGCTGGAGTATCTCACCTGTTTTTCCATCTTGGGCTGAATGTATTGCAAAACCAAAACAAAGATGGTAAAAGCTAGGTGGAAGGGCATTTTACAATGTCAGATTTTATAAACTGTGAATTTTACAGACTAAGAATACAGTATTTAGCTTGTATAATTTTGTAGCATTTAAACAGTGTAAATCGCTGGGAACAGATGAGACTGCATGATATTGCTGACTAAAGCATAGGCATCCAGGTTTGCTGCTTGTTATGAAGTTGTGAAGTGTGTTTACTTCAAAAAAATCGTTTTGGTCAAAGCCAAGTGTCATTTTAATGACTTCAAAGGTACACATCTTGGTTGTTTTTTATAATGTTTGTATATTTATGCTGTTGTTCTTTTATTTCTCTAACTGTAAAGCTTATGAATGTTGGACAACCACATCAGTTGTTGTCTTGTACTTCTATCATTGTGCTATTGAAGTCAATAAACTGTGCAGTCAGCAACGCTTTCCTAGAGAACCCTATTACAAGTTCACTGGGCTGCTCCTTTGACAGCACTTGTGGGTTTTGAACAAGGATCAATATAAGGATTTTTGTCCATTTGGAGTTACATACCCAAGCAATTATCTTGCCCAATGCCACTGCACAGACAGTTTAGGTGTTTATTTTTTATTTTATTTTTTTTAAAGCTAGCCCCTATTGTTCTTGGTTAAGTTTGCATTATGTTTTAAGGTGTATTCACATTCAGTATTACTTTTACAGTAATTTAATAAAAAATATAATAAATTGAAAAATCTGTCAATTTTGTGAATTCAAATTTGATTGATTGATTATCCAGTGCCATCCCTTCTTCTGACAGCTTGGAAAAGGCCTTTAAAGACACCTCTTTACTTTAGACTTATTTAATCTTCCATATTACTGTATGTCACCTGTAAATTGTATTCTGATAGACATTTTTGGCATACCTAGTGTGCGTTATGGCTTATTCAGATTATACTTTTTTTTTGTCTTTCACGATTGTCATTTACAATTGACCATGTCACATTATAGAACCAAGACAAGCTAGTCTTTTGTCGGGGTGACAACTCACAAGCTGTGAAGAATGTCACATTAAGATCGGGCACAACATCAAATCATGAGTTAGTCATGTCAAGACTGACTCGTGATTTGATGTTGTGCCCGATCATGATTTGTTGTGCCCGATCTTTCAAAATCGGATACGATGTTGTAAATGTGTCAGTCACGACAAATTCAGGCTAAATTGGCCTTATATTGTGCAATTTCACTAAGCCATTACGGGGCTGCGCCACCTAGGAGATATTCTGAGTACGCAGTTATTGGTAAGTGGTCAAGTTAAAAGCAAAGTTAGTGGTAAAGCTGCTAAAAGGAGAACCTGCCTTACTAGCTTCTCTATCTTAATTTAGGCCTACCTAGGTTTATTACTTAACTACCTACTTGGAAACCCCTTGGCCCGGCTATTTCTTAGAACTGTTCTCTAAGGACAGTATATTCACGATATAACTACAAGTTTTATTTATTTTATTTCTCTCGTGTAAGAATAAAGCCTAATCCTCAGACATCCTTCCAGACCACTATACTATTTTCGAATTTGAGCGTATGCATAATGCGCATATGGGCGCCCGAGGTCACGCTGGCCAGTGCAGTACGAACACATCCATTTCGTTCTCAGAAGTGTGCGCATGCGTTGCTTTGCTCCGCCTGCAGCACTACTTGTCTGATACTTCGGAACCCTTCAATATTACCTCTAGGTAGGTTAAAAAATTGCATACGAATGTCCTCATGACATTCAGGCATTTACCTTTATAACTAAATATCCTCCAAGAGTGGAGGATATTAATATGCCTTACCAACAGTGCTGAGTATCAGCAGTTTGTTTTGGTCGCAGAAATTGTGAACAAGTCAGCTAGCTAACCTACGTTACTGTACTTTAAGTCTATCATAGATTTCTCGGGAATTGAGCATGAAGGATCAGTCTTGCAGATTCGACTATTTTATCAGTTCTACCTGATTGTAATAGCTTAATATTTTTGTCATACATCCTCAGTAGATGATGTTTGAAAGACGTCCAGACTTTGTCAGGTGTACCACACTGCTCCGCTGCGACTGGTGCTGCTGTGTGTCTATTTTGTAATATTTAACATAAATTATGATCTTTGTTTGAAGGATACGTTATTTAACATTTACATCCCCTTTGCTGTCAAATAGGAGAACGTGAACAGACGAATTATAAACCATGGTATTAAATCCAGTCATCAACAAGTTGACTGGGAAACTTGTGGTTCTTGCCAGTGCGTCTCCCAGAAGACTTGAGATTTTGACAAATGTGGTAACGCTTCTCCCCAATTGTTCTCTTTAAATTTACGTTGAACAGATCATAATGAGCTAAACGCATTTGAATGACTTTTTGGTCTTCTCCATTGCTGTTACAGGGGCTGCGTTTTGAAGTCGTGCCATCCTGGTTTAAGGAGACGTTAGACAAAGCTTTATTTAAAAACCCCCAAGATTATGCTGTGGAGACTGCAAGACAGAAAGCCCTTGAGGTGGCCATGAGAATGCCATATGTAAGTTTGCATGTTATACATACATTATTTGTATGTATGTATGTATGTATTTCCTTCCTTCTTTCTTTCTTTCCCCTCATGGTGGCTATTCCTCCTAATGTGTATGTGTCTTTAGAAACACCTTGCACCTTATGAGAAATATTTAAAGAGTGTGTTTTTTTGTCCAGAAACACCTGAAAACCCCTGATATTGTCATTGGAGCAGACACTGTTGTGGTAAGCTGAATTAGCTGTGATATGTGATTTAAGTGAGAGCTATAATTGTGAGTCTATTCTTCCTTCATTCTCATCTTGCCCCCCCCCCCTCCTCCATCCCCAGACAGTGGATGGTCAAATCCTGGAGAAGCCATCAGACAAGCAAGATGCTTACAGGATGTTATCCAGGTTATTTTAATCATATCCTCTTAGCATGCAGTATTTTGGCTGCAGTCATGAACGTTGTAGATTCATTCATGGTCATGATCATATGTTTTCTTTTTTTTTTTTTAGTCTGAGCGGGAAAGAACACAGTGTCTTCACAGGAGTAGCCATTGTGCTCTGTCAAGAGAAAGAAGGTGAGGGGAGGAGTCAAGTGCATCTTATCATACACAGTTATCTTAGTTAGTAGTTTGAATAGCCAATACTAGATAATCTAATGTGAAAATCTGACTATAGGCCAGGCTATATTGCCTTTGAATCTCCTCAGTACGTATGTCTGGGGTTGTGTCACCGTTTGTGTAAAACGCTTTGCATTGTGATGCTCTCTTTCCTCAAGTCAAAGAGGTGGACTACAATGTGGTTGACTTTTATGAGGAGACGAAGGTGAAGTTTGCCGACTTGTCGGAGGACATGTTGTGGGAGTATATCAACAGTGGGGAGCCAATGTGAGTGTCTGGTCTCTGTTTCACATCTATAATCAGTGTTGGGCAAGCTATTTAACTAAGCTACCAGTTACTCCACATCAGATGAAGCTTCACTACGCTAAAGCTACCTGAAGACAAAATGTAGCATGCTAAGTTACAAAAAAAATGTCAGAAGTTGTTTACTTTACTACTACCAATACTACTACTTTACTACTGCTACTTTATAATTTACAAAAAGGATTATAAATAAATGGAATGATCCAACCTTCTGCTAAGATTGTATCAGTGACAGTAATGTGAAAATGTAGCTTATGGGAAAGTTACCTCACTATATGGCCAAAAAAATAACTAAACTAATGAAAACCTATTAGATTCAGACAATTGCTTCGCTACAGCCAAGCCACTCAGAAATGTAGTTAAACAAATCGCTTTGTTACTTGTAGTGAAGCTGCTGCCCAGCTCTGTCTATAATGTTATATCTGTTTCAGCCTGTAGTCTATGTAGTCTGTCAGGCAGCCCATCAGTCAGTGAGACATGCACACATTTAGCAGTGTGCGAACTCTCTGAACTTGTGGACTTTGCATGGTCCATTTCATCATGTTTACTTTTTGTGAACTGGGAGATCACAGAGTTAATCAAGGACTCAAGTAAAATCTATAAAGCGTGAAATCAGATTTTGGGGGGAATTTCAAGCATTTATTCTCCATTCTTAAGAGGCTTTATGGAGGTTTTGTCTAAACGTGGTGACTTGGTTTCACAAGCAGCACAGTCACTGTTTAGATGCTAGCATGTCTGGTAGATACTATCAGCCTATTTTGTTCCTAAAAGTAGCAACTTACTTACACCAACAGTGCAGTCACTGGTTACAAGCTAGTGTACCTTGTAGCTCCTGTAGGCTTATTTCAACACTATATTTGTCAATATATTGTAATATATACAGTAATGCTGTATAGAAACAGGTGGTGGGTGGGGATCCATCAAAGTGTTCAGGAGATACAGCATAAAGAGTGTGACATTACAGAAAATCATGCTTTTTCACAAAATCCATTAATTTCAGTTGGAGGTCTACTTTTACATAAAGGGGGAATTCTCAAGGTTTTCTTTCCATTTGAGTCTCTAAAAATGGCTGTCTTTCTTGCCTTAATGTTTTGCTTGGTAGGGACAAGGCTGGTGGTTATGGCATCCAGGCTCTGGGCGGGATGCTGGTTGAGTACGTCCACGGGGACTTCCTCAACGTGGTGGGCTTCCCTCTCAACCACTTCTGCAAGGTACTGGGCACCATTTACAACAGCCCTCCAGAGAGCCCAGCTCATAAGTTAGCCCGGGAGGACTCGGGCGAGACCTGGCCCTTGGTCAACAGCCTGTCCAAATGCGCAGAGAATGGCGAGATGGAGCCAGCGGACCAGGACAACGGTGCTACCAGCGATGCGGTGTCAGTCACTGGAAACAGTGCCAGTGGGATCCAAGAGCAGAATGTTGTCGGTCCTGAGGCGGCATCAGAGTCAGCGTGCAGTTGTAATCAAGAGGACTTCCCCCACAAAATAGTGGACATCATGGATGGGTTCAAAGCATCTAAGGTACGGCAGAGAGCTCTTACCAATTGTGTTGGTGGCCCAACAAGGAAATTATTCCCATTAACTACTTATCATCATAGCATGAAAGCCTTTGTTTTCTGTTCAGTGCCCCCCCCCATGCTAATTCAATTAACATAAGCTACAGAAGTAGCTTCTCAGAAGTAGCTCTCAACTTTGATAATATTTTCATCTCATCACAATAAGAGATAAATGTGAAAGAACAGTGCAGTTGTTTTTTTTTTTGTCTTTGCATTATTGGAATAGATTTCTCAAAATGCAGGTGGAGTTCCCCACCTGTGGTTTCTTGAGAAGTGGCAGTAGAATAAGAGAAGTGTCTGCCTACCTATCTGTCTACATATTTGCCTGCAAGGGCTGACTGCAGTGCTTGGATCAGAAGTGAATGTGTCAGAATCAAAATAAAAAACCACACAGTGTTTTTTTCTGTTTGGTTGGTTTGCCTTTTGAGATGAGTTCCCCTGCAAAGTGTGTGAATTTCTCACACATGTTATGAGTGTACACTCTGTCCTCTGCAGAGGCTTCAGGGTGCAGCTGCAGATGTACTTTCCGCCCTGGGTACGCTGTATTTACTATGAGAACCAAAGTATGTTTTTTTGTGACGGCAAACTTAACCTAGATTTTGTGTGTGTGTGTGTGTGTGTGTGTGTGTGTTTGTGTTCAAATTAATCAGGCCCTGTTCGCAGCATGCAAGCTAAACATGTTTGATGTTTTGAGCTCATCGCCAGCAGATCTCTCAGGAAAGGAGGTGGCAGAGAGGATTAAGGCCTCTGAGGAAGGAACAGTGCGACTGCTGGATGCCTGTGTGTCTCTAGGTCTGCTGGAGAGGAGCACGCGTGATGATGGAGACCACGGTCAGTAGCACCATAGCTGCAAATGATATGGCAATGATCACACCATGAACGGCTGGAGTGACAAGAGCAAACACAGATATTTTAGCAGCAGTTTTTGTTTTTATTATTATTTTCGGATTATGAGTATCTTCAGCAGTTCTACAGCTTTAGTAGCTCTTGCTCTTGATGTGAACATACAGTAACCGAGCGATTGTTAGAGTTGGCTCCACCTTTCTAAAATAAAACTGTGGCTATGCATGTGAAAATGTTAGTAGCTGATGTAATCAAGCTGAAGGACAGAGTTATAACAATAACTTCAGTAGTAGTCATCAGCGGGTGGGGGTGTTGGCGTAGTGGTGAAGGAACCTGGCTAGCACGCTAGTGGCCTAGAAATAGGGTTTCAAATCTCGATTGCTACCGATGTACCCTTGAGCAAGGCACTTAACCCTAAGTTGCTCAAGGGGAGACTGGCCCTGAAGTAATTGTTAATTGACAAATGTAAGTTGCTTTGGATAAGTGTCTACGTAAATGTAATTAGCTAATTACCCTGAATTTAATTTTGCATTGGTGTATCATCTGGTGTTAGTAACTTTGTAACTTCCAAGCTGCTTCATTCCCTGTATGATGTATATGCTAAGAAATTAGGAGAAATGGATACTTAACATATCTCCTTTCGTTTGGTCTAACTAGTTAATGGTGTCGGAAGACACTGGCCTAGCAATGTTACAGAGATTTTGTTAAGACAGCGCTGAGGAAGTGTCGTAATGTCTATCAGGATGTAGTAACACCAAGTTTTACTAAAAGTAATCAGCTTATAATGTAGCCCCATGCTGGAGCTCTGGCATACCGTGTTCATGTTCTGAGGCCCAAGGGCACCCAGCCACTGCCTGTTTTGAGTCTGAGTCTTATGTTGGTCGCCTATCCATTTGTCACACTCCAAGAAGAATGGCAAAGAAAGCTCCAACAAATACTTCCAAAACAAGAAAAACAACAAAGAAGCATGTATGGGGATACATTAGTTGTTCAGCCCATTTAGCTAACTAGCTTCCTTTGATAAGTATCATTTTGTAACGCATGTGATTCTGATGCTCACTCCCGTCTTGCATCTCTCATCCATGGAGATATAGCCAGAATTCGTTCTCTGCATTAAGCTGCATAGCTGCCTTTGCAAAGCATGGTTTTGTAATGTACAGTATGTGATCCCGGTCGTCCATCTTGTCCTGTGCTGACCCTGCCGTGCTCTGTGCTCTGATGTCTCATTGTGTGGCCCCCACCAGTGTACAGTAACACAGAGGAGGCCAGCCGGTTCCTGGTAGCGGATAGCCCGCTCTCGCTGCATGGCTACATCCTGCACTGCAACGACCTGGTGTGGCCCCTCTTCACCCATCTGGAGTTAGCCGTCAGGGAGGGAGCCAATCAGTATGAGCGAGCCTTCGGGAAAAAGTCTGAGGACCTGTTTCAGGTGACTGCATGGCACACACATACACCAAGCATAAGAGAGTGTAGCAGGGCAAAAATGATAAAAAGTTATGCATGGGCATTTATGAGAAGTATGTTATTCGGTTTTGCAATTGAATGTTTTTTAAAAGAAGGAATAGCGCATAAAATGCATGTATCGATGCATTTCTTTTTTTATTTAGAACACTCTGACCTTGACTTTGTTTTGTTTGTCCTCCCGTTCCCCTCAGGATGCATACTACAAGAAAGAGGAAGTGAAATTAAGGTTCATGAATGCTATGCACAGCATTGCAAAAGTGACTGCAAAAGATGTGGCCATGGCTTTTGATCTGTCCATGTTTAAGACAGTGTGTGATGTTGGAGGTACTTGCATACAAGTATACTTCTAATTCTTTATGCCATGTTCCCAGTTCAGTGTACAACATAAATAGTTTTTTGACAGATAAGTTTATGTAACTCAACTTTCCCCCTGTATTTGAAGTTGTCGTCCTGTGTGAAGTATTTAAATTTGGGCTTTTTCAATGTGAGTGTTTCATAAAAAGAAACCCAAATATCCCCTATGCCTAAGCCCTGAACCCTTTAGGATTCAATTGACATGAATTGGCCAAACATGCTAGTTTTGTCTTATATTGGGATATTGGGATCAGTCAGTACCTTTTGTAAAAAGTCAGTGGAGTTGCTTACAGAACCATGCAGGAGATAGATAGTTAACATTTACCATGTGACATTTATACAACATTTATATCTAACATATAACATTTTGTTGTTGTTTCAGTTTTGTATTGTTTATTACTGCCCTCTCATACATCTAGCCTTACCTTAAATGGTGTGCAAAGTGCAAAGACAGTTAAAAAAACAAAGTTCTCACACAGGAATTATGGTTATTGCATAACATATGGAAGTGTTAGACTGACTCATCAGTGTTTTAGTGCAGCAGATAAGGCTAACAATAGTTCACTTTGGTATGCAAGCATGAAATTTGGCACAAATGTTCATTAGAATCCACTCTTTCAAAAAAGGGCTATGGCCACAGAAAAATCCAATATAGCCACCATTTTTCAAGATGGCCACCCCCTCTCCTCTTACAGTTCCTAATATTAACTGCTTTAACTTATTTGTGCTTATCGATAGTTATTACATCAGCTTTTCTTAGTCTGCAGACTTTGCTGATTTTTTTTTCATTCAAAAATAGGACCCATTGTATTAATAAAAGTCTTTGTTTTTTTCTTTTTTCCCCATACAAAACTCAGGATGTACTGGAGCAATGGCGTACGAGTTTGCCCAGATTTACCCAGAAATGACAATATCAGTTTTTGACTTGCCACAAGTCATCGCTATGAGTACCCGTTTCGAGCCGAAGGAGCCAAATCACAGAGTAACATTCATTGCTGGTGAGTTTGTTTACTGTATTAGTCATGTTGTGCATGGTGTATACTTGTCTTACCATTCTCCTTACTGTCATTTCATTACTGTGGGGCTTCTGAAGGTGCCGAAACAATAGGTCAAGCTGAAACTGAAGGCTATTTAAGAATGGTGGAGGAGCGTTTGTCAAAGAGTGGGGGAAATTTTTTTTTTTGTCCAGTGGGTGTGTTAGGGGGCAACCTGTGGTTGCAGTGGCCTATTTTTTTTCTCAGCTTGAAAAAAGTCGACAGATTGGTGTTTACCTTATATTTACCTTCAAAGCAAACGGAAAAAGGAAGACATATCTAGTGCTCCCACTCTTTTTCCATATTTTCTTTGTCTGTTGAAACTAAGATTTAAAAAAGGATGAATAGATATAGATACATAGTCTTGCACTGGTCTGCCTGAAAGTATTTATTCTACTGGAAAATCTTCACCCTTTCCCAAAACAAATCATAATGATACATCCATTAAATAATAGGGAATATGGTTCATTTTGTACAATATTTATGTACAATACTTTATAATGTCTGTACAAGTAGCTTATACATGTATTTAGATTGTATTGTGAAAATGTATATAATGTCCATGCAGGTAGTGAATAAAAACAGCATTATGGAAATACATAAAAAGTAACATGGATTTTAGATTTACAGATTTTTCCTAGTCCCCTAAATGAGAAAAAAAAATTATCTCTGCAAGAACATCATCAGTAAACTACACTAATGAATGAGTTCTGCATAGCATACCATATTACAACCAGCTCACTAAAATTGTTGATTGTCTTTAAGATTGATTTTATAAAGTTATAAAGATGTTTTAATGACAAAGTAATGATTACCAAATGTATCGGCAGACCTACAGATGTATGTGGGCGTTTAACAGGATGACACTGAACAGTAGTCGACAATTTGTTGGCAAACCCATATCTGTGTATGCACTGCCCTCTAGAGGATAGGAGCGCAGTTGCTCACAAAGTACATTTGGTTTATTGAAAATTTCATCTTGCTCCTCTTTCTCATACTTAAACAGGTGATTTCTTTAAAGATCCACTACCCAAAGCAGAGCTGTACATTTTAGCTAGGATTCTCCATGATTGGTCCCTGGAGAAGGTCCACCAGTTACTAGACAAACTTGCAAAGGAGTGCAGTCCAGGTAAGACTTAAACATTTGAAAGAATGTTTTGCTAATCTTATTTTGCTGTGTTAAAACTTCAACTTCAACAGTGACATCACCAGGAAGTTTTTGTGCAACATTTCCTTTACCGGGCAAAATATAACGGATATGCCATAGAAACTGTAAGATTCCTGTTATAAAAAGCTGATAGTTGTTTTTTCTATGTAATGTCCATGTAAAAATCATTCTTGTAGATCTAAAAGAAAGCTCTCTTACAGGCTAAATCTATTGTAGTTTTGTTACAGTGGGCAATATAAACATTATCTGCTTTCACACCCAGTGCCTTACAAGTGTAAAGGGCTGTTCACACCAAGAACGATAACTGCAACAACAAATATCACTCTGATTATTATGAATGACAATGTCCCCACCACAACCACAACGATATCATTATGTTAACATTGGTTGGTGTGGACGGAAATATTGTTATAGTTACAGTTATCTTTATGGTTATTGCTCCAGGAATGAACGGACGTTAAGAATAAGCAATGCTAAACAACACAATTGTTTATGTTTATATTTCTGGGCAGACATACATTACATGCATCACACATTATATTTGCACCAACGACAAAACAGAGAGACGGGTCACCCCTCCCTACAGTGCTCAGTGCTACAGAGCGCACACATGGTGTTTTGTTATTGTTTGAGGCCCATTTGTTTGTTAGTATTGTCAGAGAAGGAAGAGCCTGCAAATCAGGAGGTAGTTGAGGAATGTTACAAAAAGTGTTAGGCCTACATGTAAACAGATTGCTCAGCATCACTTCCCCTATCTTTAAAGTGTATCTAGGCAACATTATTTACCAGCTTAGTAGTTACTTTGATCGTTAAATGACTCATTGCTGAATGAATGCTCTTCTTCCAGCTTTGCTGCAAATCATGCTTATTCCATTTACATTTATGCGTTTTTTAGACGCTTTTATTCGAAGCGACTTATATTTGGTAACTATCAATAAACTTCAGGTCCAGTCTCCCCCTAGAACAACTTATGGTTAGGTGCTTTGCTCAAGGGCACAATGGCGGCAGCTGGGATTCAAACCCACAATTTCCAGGCTGCTAGCATGCCGGCCAGGTTCTTTAACCGCTGCGCTACCACTGCCTTGTCAGGCAATATAACCCCTCGAAAATGATTAGCGCTGGTTCATGCTTTTTGTTTGGCAAAGAAATCCATGTGTGGGTGAGAATTTAGGACATTAGTGTAAGCTACAGAGAAAAAAATATTGACTGTAGGGGGAGCTATGTAGTAAAAAAATCCCTGACTTGCCTGGTGAACCTTTAAAAGGATTCCTGACTGGTCAGACATGTTGGACTTGATGCTGGGATCAGCTATAGTTAACAGAATTTAAAAACATTCAAAAGGCTTTCTTTTTTTATTAAAACTAGAAAATCTCTTTATTTGCAGAGCTTGAAAGCTGCCATTGCGTTTACATCTCAATGTTTTCTGGGTAAAAAGTGTCATCACCTGGTTGATAGTTGTTGATGGTGTCTGTGTGCAGCAACAGCTTGAGTGTTGTACCTTGATTAGACTCAACCAGGTGATGTCACTCTTTACAACAATGGCAGTTTACAAGTGAAAGGATTTTCTGAACTTTTAAGAAAACCTAAAACATTTTGAATGTTTTTAAATCACGTTCATGGAACTGACGTCAACGTCAATTTAGTAAGACCAATATGTCTTACCAGCCAGGGATCCCTCACTGACCGCCCATTGACCAGGCCTAAGGGTTTGAAATGGTAAGACTGCGCTTGCCAGTGTATCAACATTACTGTATATGTGTCAATAATCAGCACTGATAACCATGATGTTGAAAAAATGAAGGCATGTAACTGGTTTCCATGTAAGCAAGGCACAAAATAGCAACCAATCAAGCATCAGTATTTGGTTCTTGTTTTTCACGCACATTTATGGTGACCAACTCTGACCTTACTATACTCGCATTTTGACTAATTCATTTTAACATTCATAAGCATTGTTTGGTGCCCTTTCCTCCCCTCTCCCCAAATGGACGACACCCCCGTCCACCCCGCCCCCAGGCAGCGGTGTGTTGGTGTGTGAGATTCTCCTGCAGGAGGAGCGGCGGGGTCCGAGCCGTGCCTTCCTGCAGGCTCTCAGCATGACGGAGGGCTCGCAGCGCAGCGCATCCCAGTACACAATCCTCCTCGGCCAGCATGGCTTCACCCAGACTAGCCTCAAGCACACCCACAACCTCCTGGATGCTATGCTCTTCCTCAAGGAATGATGGCGACAACTACGATGATGATGATGACGACCAACTTGTCTTGCCTTTTCCTCAAACTGTGAAGCACACATCATGAGTTTCCTTTACTTTTTTTTTTTTTTTTGAGCTACACTACCTGTAGAGTTTTTTTGTTTTTTTGTAATTGACTTGTAAATAATCGTAATAATTGTAACTAATTTAAAGAACACTTGTAAATTGTTGTTATAACAAATAATGAATAAATATATTTTTAATCTCCAGATTTTGGTCTACCATTTATAGTATTTTGGGATGGTCTATTGTTTGAGTCATTGTTCACTGTCATTCCATAATGTGTTTTTATTATCCAACATTGCTCATGCATGTATACATATGTGCACTGCACACACATTATAGATGTAGTTTGTGTAGTGCACCCGACATTTACCACAGCACCTTGTCTTTTGCACATCAGGCTGCCATATTCTGCTGGCCGAGACTCTGCTGGATAAAGTCAAGCCAAGGACAAGCATGAGCAGAGCCCATCTGCAGTGCCTCAACATGCTTGTGCAGACGGAAGGCAGAGAGAGGACCACCCAGCGCTACAGGGACATCCTGCGCACGTTTGGCTTTCACCTGCTCAGAGTTCATTACACAGGGAACTTTTTAGATGCAATACTGTGTGTCAAGAGATAGTAATTTCACCTCAGTGCCCTTATCAACACACTATTTTTTTTTCCTTATAGCCAACACCACATTTATACCTATAGATTTAGACTGCGATGTCATTGTCATGAATGTGATGGCAATCGTTTACTTATGGAAATATGTCTCTATATATACTGTGAGTGTGTGTGTATATTATATACATAACTCACTATATATATAGTGAGTTTTGATCTCTTGGATCAACCACCAATCAAATTGCCCCTCTCTTCCATGATTCCATGAGCACTGTTGTTGGCTTGGACTGTTTATGATTTTGTCATCATTAAACACTGCTTCCAAAGTCAACGGGCTTGTTTGAAATGGCTGGCTGACTAAGCGTCTGGCTAGCATGACGTCTAACAATATCTACAAGAACAGCCGACGGATACCTATGACGGTCTGGTCCCTGTAGTAGCGCAATGACCATTGGCAGACCTCTCGTTTAGTTAATCTCAGAGGATCAGGCGCGTTTAAATCCCGCGAGGTTTTAGCAGAGAGGGTAGAAGCGGAGCTTGAATGATCTTTGGTTTTACCACAGTATGGTACGTCAACGGTGACGTTCGGACGAGACTCCCGAAAACGGCACTGTTTCAAGTCCAGACTGCACAGCCACTCAGCCAGCCCGTAATTTTATACAAGCCCAATACTATGTGAACACTGAACTGTCAGAAGGCAATGAGGGAAAATTCATTGAACCTGACTTCATTGAATCACAAAAGGGATTGCTATCACAAACTGTACTTTAAAACTGTATTTAGTAAAGTCTGAGGAAGATTAATAAATGGGAGACATGAAAAAACACAGAGATAATACTTTCTGGTGAACTTAAGTGTGCCAGGCGATGACACTTATTCATGTACGGTATGAAACTGAGCTACCCTCATCTCGCGATAGTTGGACAGATGGCTTCGCAAGCGTGTTCTCCCATTTTGTCGGATGAGAGTGGAGTCTGCGCGAAACAACCTCTGCATCCCAGCGCCCCATCACCTGCCCTTTGCCGGTTTTAGTTTCAATACTGCTGCATTCTTAAAGCTCACTACTTTGTAGTACAAAATCCGCCGCCATGGCTGACGCAGCTGTGTCTTTTGCAAAGGACTTTTTGGCTGGCGGAATCGCCGCTGCAATCTCAAAAACGGCAGTTGCACCAATCGAGAGAGTGAAATTGCTACTGCAGGTGAGAACATTATGTGCCCGACCCCAGCATGTCTGATTAAGCCTAGGACGTCATAAATTTGTTAGACATAGGATATTTAACATCGCTTGTCTTTACCCATCCCAGCGTTCATCTTACGCAGATTGCATGTGTCGATGTAGCCACTGTTCCGAATTTCTCCTTGGGAGGCCATATTGAAGTCCTCTGCGTGCAGCATCCCCGGCTGCATCCCGTTAGCATCATCTGTGCGCTGCTGCTGGATTTGGAGGCCTGACGCACAGTCCTACATGGCAGTTTGCCGACTCCACCTTGCAGCAAAAGGCGTTTTGCTCCACGATTAGCCTAAGCACGTAATACTATAACCTGTAGTTTATGGCAAAACACAACAATGCAAACGTTATTTCGAAGCTTAGACTGAATAGGACAAATCGTGATTCATATATTGACAAGCTGCGACAGATCTAGCCTCAACGTGTGCAACCTTGCTTTTCTTATCCGCCGCGGTCATCATCTGCAATATTCTGTCATTTCGTGGCAGTCTCCTTCCTGTCAAAAATGTACCAGTAGCCTATGTTTCAATATGGAAAATGAAAAAGATATCAAGCCAAGTTGCCTAGCGCAGAACGACCAGTAAAGGCCCACTGGTCAAGTCAATGTCAGACATATGTAGCTCCTACGGTAAATAATTCATAGGCTTAAATGAAGCCATGTTAACCTCTTCTATCCTCTCTAACAGGTTCAACATGCCAGCAAGCAAATCAGCGCCGACAAGCAGTACAAGGGGATTGTGGACTGTATCGTGCGTATCCCCAAAGAGCAAGGGTTCATGTCTTTCTGGCGCGGTAACTTGGCCAATGTCATCCGCTATTTTCCTACGCAGGCCCTCAACTTCGCTTTTAAGGATAAGTACAAGAATATTTTCCTCGGAGGCGTAGACAAGCACACACAATTCTGGCGCTACTTTGCCGGTAATCTTGCGTCCGGAGGAGCTGCAGGAGCGACCTCCCTCTGTTTCGTGTACCCGCTCGACTTCGCCCGTACCCGCCTGGCTGCCGACGTCGGAAAAGCCGGAGCCACCAGGGAGTTCAACGGTCTAGGTGACTGCTTGGTGAAGATCTCCAAGTCAGATGGAATCAAGGGCCTGTACCAAGGATTCAGCGTGTCAGTGCAGGGCATCATCATTTACAGGGCAGCCTACTTCGGCATCTATGACACAGCCAAAGGTAAAGTAGGACATGGCAGCCTCATCGTTGTGTCAAAAATCTACACCAAATGTGGAAGGAGTTGCCTAGACTACTCCAAGGAAAACATTTGTTGTAGACCAAGTTAACCCTCTAAACGTCACTTGACAAAACAAAGATCCAGATATCCATAAAACATATTGATAAGAGAAACTTACAGGAAAACTCAGGCCATTTTCAATCTACAGTCCTGTTGTTTGAGGTCATCAATGGTAGTCAGTTGGATAAAGAACATTTTGTGCAACATGGATCAAATACTGTACTGGCAGCTGAAACTATCCTGTGGGGGCAAGTAAGCTGAATAAGAATCTGAGTTTTTCCCGCTTTGCTATTTGGTCTAGGTTGTACCAAATTTTCAGTCTTTTTTCTGTGTCAGTGTTTACAATTACGGCTAAACAATAAATCAAAATGTTTAATTGACCAGACAGAGCAGAATCGCATGACAGCGCATGCATTAGTAAACTTTCAAGGAACAGTACATGAACACTCACCGTAGAATGGACAATCTACCGAAAAGGTTCACAGAATAAAATAATAACAATAATAAACAATGATTCATAGTTGTGCTTGATCATAGTCGATTACCATTACCATTTGGTTTCATTAATTTTTCAATTAATTGCCTAGCCCTATTTTTATGTGTGTCTGTCTTGCAGAAGGGGCAAATGAAAATGTGGCTAAAATCACAAGTAATCTGACAGAAACATCTATATGTTTCATAGAAAAAAGGCTGCTTGAAGCCTGCTTGAAAGGACACTTTTATCTCGTAGGCCGATTCAGTCACCAACAACGAGTTGTCACTTTAGCCTTAAAATAAGTCAGTGATTGGACTACAGTGAGTGAACAGACTACTGCTAACTCTCTGAGTCTCCAGTTTTATTGTTCTTTTTGGTATTAGCTTTTGCCTTATCATCTTTTTAATCAGAACTAAAAAAAATCTTATGACCTAATATTGTCCCTACACCATGCACTGGTATGTGTTATCATCTTACAGTTGTCTTCTGTGAGTGTTCTGAGTCTGTGTGCCTATGTGTATGTATGTTGTTTTATAAGCTCCTGGACAACTTAATTTCCCCCTGGATAAATAAAGTATCCAGATCTATCTATCTATCTATCTCTAGCTTATGTGAATTTGTATGTGTAAATGGTCACCTTTCTGTGTGCAGGTATGCTTCCAGATCCCAAGAATACTCACATTGTGGTCAGCTGGGCTATCGCTCAGTCTGTGACTGCAGTCGCTGGTCTCGTCTCTTACCCATTCGACACAGTCAGGCGTCGTATGATGATGCAGTCAGGACGCAAAGGAGGTACTGATGCACACACTTCCACTTCCTCTCTTTTTACCTCTCTTAATGCCTTTTTGTCTGTCACACACACACACACACACACACACACACACACACACACACACACACACACACAATAAATTAAACAAAACTAAAATGTAAACTGTAAATTAGTAAATTAGGGGTGTTCATATAAGTCATTTGAAATATTTGAACACCGAACAGTATTAATCAACAGTTGGTTATTTGTTTTGCCAACACTGCTATTTTAGAGTGTACTAAGAAGACCATTGAATTGTTTGACCATTTTTTTCTGGTAGCACTGAAGCACAGATGCACACAATCCACAATCCTTAATCAAACTGCACACTCAGTAGCCTCACATTTGAATTCTCTGCCCCCTGTAGGCTACACGTGCAAATGTGTGACAGAAAACAGAACAAAGAACAATGTTTCAGAGCCATTCAACAAAACTGTCTCTCAAAAATGGCACTTTGTTGTGAATACTACACTCAACCCAGTTGCTTGACTATTTGTATACACCCCTACAGTATGCTATAAGCAGTGTTTCACACTGGTATAAGTCTTTTTTGTGAATTCCCTCAATGAGGACCCTCTCTTCACAGCCCTCTTCATAATGAGTGTCTTTTGAAGTTGTGGTCTGTGCCTTGCCAACCCCAACAGACTGACACACACACACACACACACACACACACACACACACACACACACACACACACACACAGCCTTTCCCTCTGTCTCACACTCTCTCTCTCTGTCTGAGTAACTTCCTCATAATGACTGTCTGTATATTCACACAGCCTGCTCAAGCCTTTGTTCTCTTTCTCTCTCTCTCTACACACAGCTGACATTATGTACACTGGGACTCTGGACTGCTGGAGGAAGATCGCCCGCGACGAGGGCGGCAAGGCCTTCTTCAAAGGCGCTCTGTCTAATGTCCTGAGAGGCATGGGCGGCGCATTCGTGCTTGTACTCTACGATGAGATCAAGAAGGTTGTCTAAGCGCTACCTGACATCACCCCCCCCCCTCCTCTCGGCACCTCCTACCACGCCAACCCAACCCACTTGGTTAGGAAGAGGAGAGGAGGATGAAAATGAATAATAATAATAATAATAATCACTATGGCCAAGTGTGGTATGTAGAGTAGCTGTGACCACTTAAAGTTTATGAAGCTTTGACCAAACCCCCATCCTCCCTATGAAAAATGTGTGGGGGTCCAAGTTCTATCTAGTGCTAGAAGACAGATGTTTGACCAAGCCCGCCAGTTATATGTATTCGCCATTTGAAACACAATGTAATTTTATTGTAATATTTGTTTGTCTGTTCATCTGTCTGATTGCACTGAGAATGGAAAAGCGTTGCATTTATTTTTGTTTCCCAACTTGACCCCTCCATAATAATAAAAAAGAAAAATGTCTGGAAAGATTCTCTCTTTTCTGTTACTTGGATGACATTTTATACTGTCATTTCTCAGGTCCCTGTCATATTCTGGAATGAAGTGTGTCCAGGTGCATTGAATCAGTGTTGTTTTGGTAAACAGTTCAAATTTAGTGATTTGAATACTGCTAAAATATTTGAAGTCCTAAATAAACAGTGGAAAAACCTTAGATGACACATTCTGTCCCTGATAGTTTTAGTTTTTTTTTTTTTTTTTTTGCCTAGCATCCCAGCAAAAGTGTGTCTGTGTCTACCATAACCAGTAATGCCCTCTTTCTCCACTAGATGGAGCTAAATGATTATTTAAGGCAGCCATCCTACTAATAGTTCTCAGACTGTTTTCCAAGCAGTTATTCTTTCACAAGGCTTCCAATAACAGGAGGGCAAAGTATCGCCCCTTAGACAAGAAGCGAATAGGGTGGCCACAGAAGGGATGGAAATTCTCATTATGTCCACCGAAAATGGATCTGGAGGAAAGTGTGATGTGAAGAGGGCTTGGCTGGAGAGTGCGTTCCTTCTGTCAGGCAAACCTATAAAACTATTGAATATGACTCTTTAATTCACAACAGACATCACCACCCCCTTCAATATCTGCACCCCAAACCCCAACACCCCTTTCCAAAAAAAAAACAACAAAAAAAACTGACATCTACCCAGACTAAGATTGCAAATGAACTTAAACAGGGAGACGCACTCATGTGCTGTCATGGTAACAGTAGTGTGGTGATTTCTAATGGCATGAGCACCATATTTTCAGAATTTTCTTGCGTGATGGATCTGCTCTGAAGTGTTCCCCCTTGCGCCGTAATGATGGGAGTCATGTTTTCTCGCTTATTTTCTTGTCAATCTGGCTCTTTAGTGGCGTCAGACTGATTCTCATTAGGTGTGAAGGGGGAAAGAGAGGAGAGTGCAAGTCAAACTGGGGGCATTTTTTAGACTGCTTGTCATGGTAATTCAGAATCTGCATGGAGGAGTAATTTCAGTGCTGTGAGTCTGCGGAATTTTGTGTGTTATGGCAAAACATCAAGACCAAGTGCACTTATTTAATAAAGCAAATATCTCAGCTGTACAGTGGAGGAGAATTCAGTTATTCCTCAACTCCTGCTCACATTCCCTACCATGTTGTCTGTTCAGAAAGCATTTTGTATGTAGACTTTAATCGCAAAGTGTGGCTGAAAGTGAAACCTTACATGTGCTACACACATGACAACATACTATTCTCCCACACACATAAGCTGTTCTACATGGTTTGGTGGTCCCAGTCCATGCCTTCATAGAAAACAAGTCACAGGCATTTAGCCTACAGTGTATGACTGCTAAAACCCCTGTTAGCTTTTCGTGGTGGTAAACTTTATGCGTACATACATGAGTTGAATTTGATCCAACAATGAAACTCATGGGATGAGGCAAAGAATTTACCAGAAACTAAGGAGTCTACTGATCTACTGAGCGCTGTGTACACTTGCGTTTTGTTTACCAGTAACAACAGAGAGTGCCTCTCTGCAAGTCTTAATGAAACCCAGACAAGTCAATCAAGCTAACAGCGATCAAAGGCCAATGTAATTTACTGAAATGACCATAATATAGAGTAATCTTCTGTAACGCGATCCACTTGCCTACGACTGCCAGTGCACTGTACATGTCAGTTAGATAGAGTTCTTTTATACAAATGCAACTTTGACAGGCGTTTTTAAATCCCCAGCTGTAAGTAATTATTCGAGTAGTGTTAAGTACTTTGATATTAAAATGACTGATTTAAACCCATTTGCTGCTCTCTGCAGGAAACCGGTGACCACTTCCATATGTTGATAGTATGCATGATTCATAGCTGAGCTCTGAAGTAAGATAAAGGCAGAGTTTCCCAACATGGACTTCTTTCTTTTTTACCACATATGAATGGACATGGAATGACAAACATTTTATTATTTGATTCAACACAAAACAAGTTTATGCTATATAAATATGTTATCTTTTACATTATAACAGAAGAGGAAGTCATGTTCATCACACATCAAAAATCATATCTATACTGAGAAACATTTCTGATGTGCATGACATGCATCCAACACAAAAATACTAATATAATAAATTAAAGAGGGAAATGCTGTGCTATGCTAGAAATTTTGGGCCACCAAAACACCCAAACATTGATTATAGTATTAAAATACCCCCCCCCCCTTCCCATGAGCTCATGAAAGTGGCATGTCAGAGTATGTGCACCAAGGCGGTCGGCCTAACAGAAATGTTCTGTATGGTTGTGAATCATGTCGACCACATGATGGTGCTAATGACCTAAAAATGGAAGAGGAACTCATAAAGGAGCAAATATTTAATGATTCCATTACCTGGCGACTCTGTACATCAATGAGAGTGATTAGAAGAATTGCAATTATAAGAGGAAGAAGAAGAAGAGACTGGTACCAAGAAAAATAAAGTCCCAATGATATGAATTAGCCTGGGTAATTACTATTTCATCTCACTTTGCCTATTTTATGTAGACTATGTGGTCTAGCAAACTGCAAACTACTGAACTACTTTGTAGGACGCTGAAACAAAGCCGATATTGTCACATTATCTTGTCGTAAAATTTGATAAAAGGTTTTATGTTATATAGATAGGCTATACATGTTGGCCTATAGGCTTTAGACCTTATTGACAATGACTGTTAGAATTAATAAATTCTCGAATGTCATGTAGGCGTACTAATGTAAAATATTGTGACATTTCCATCATTTCCACCGACATTTCCATCGAAATTGTTTCGTGGTCAGACAGATGTTTCCCCCTTTACAGTCGCCTCATGAGTGATTCACTGAGGTGGGGACTTTCCAAGTCTTCTTGAGCGGACGTCCTTGCATGAGCCCTTTGCTGTTATTCAGGACTGGGTACAACTGCCAAAGACCAGTCTGTCATCACCACAAAGATACACGCTTACTTGAGAGTCAGGGCACATCCATCTATGCTGTCAATTACCTTGGCTTGTTTCGGAACTATTGTTTTCATGTTCTCAAGTGAAAAATCAAAAATTCTTCATCGGAAACTTGGAAACTCTTACTGTTGGGTGAAGCTGAATTGGGGCGTTTATGTTTGTAACTCAGTCATCACTTAAAATGGAAAACAAATATTCATTATGTGGATAATTAACTTAAAAGCATTGAAAATTCAGAGGTCTCAGTTGAGTGATAAGTTGACCGTTGACAGTTTTGTTGACCTCTGTGAATCAGTCCCAAAATGATAAAAACAAACAAAAAGATCTAATCTGATGACTGTTTAAAATACAAAAACTCTGCATCTACCCTGATGATTTTAGAACTGTTGTTTTCTAAGAAGTAGGTACTGTGCTTTTAGAAATCTGGAGATATTTTATTGAAGGTGTCTCCATGTGATTACAAATTAATTCCACAGTCCCTTATCTGACGTTTTGGAAAGTTACAGTCTGCTTTGACAGGCCTTACTTTAATGCTTTGTGATCTCAACATGAGTTAAATGCTCAAAGCCTGTGGACCAGACCAAGTAAACTTCCACTAATGCCAGTTTGCAAATCATCTCATCCGCTGACAGATCAGCAAACCGCAAAAAGATCTCATTTTAACCAAGCATGTGCATCCATGTGTGTGTGCGTGTGTGTGTGTTTATGTGTGAGTGTGCCATCTTCCTTGCCTGACCATACTGGACACGTGAGACCTAAGAGTTTGTATGCAGACTCTTGACAAAAAATATGTTTGCTCTGCTGAGATTAGCCCTACGGAGGCCATGCTCAGCGTCTTGGGTTTTTCTTTCCTCTGCGATGGTAGACCCTGATAATAATTCTCTGCATGTTCTCTTGGGGCAGGAACCTGTGGTCTGGCTCTGTGATCAAATGATGAAAACAAAAACTGCAGTGGCTGTTGTTCAGCTCCGAGGTGTTTATCATCAAAAGAATCACTTGGCCTCTGCAATCAAGCAAGCAAGTGCTAGTGTGACCTTATATGGTGAGCTCTCTGTCCCTGTTTAATCTGAATGGATAATACCTTATCATTTCCAAAGAGTGAGCTTTTAATGCAGCTGTTTTGTTTTTCTTTCCCCTCTTACTCCCTTAGTTGCCTCACCTGCTTGTTCATTTCCACAAACAAACAAGTGAGCACAATGAGAGTCTTGTTCGTGCCAAACCCTGTGTGGGGCCCTTTATCATCTGCAAAATTGTGGCATGTCAGCTGTTTTCAGACAACATGGCACTTTGTTTCAAGGGGCCCTTTTTGATACACATCACTCCGCTGCCAAACAGGCAAATGGGGCAAACTGAGCCCTTTCTCTCTGTTGCGAGGAAGCCAGGGCTCTCTGACTTAACCCCGCAGCCTTCGGCACGCACATGTCGGCATGCACGCCAAACAATAGCAATCAATTCTCCGACATCAGAGAGAGAAGCCGTGAAGCAACTTATAAATGATATGCATCTCCTGCTGGTCCCATGGCAACGGCGTTGACTTTATTGTTGCGTTTTCTTTGATCCTGCGCCGGCTTTGATTCACTTTTCTCGCGCCCTTTTAGCTAAACACATCATCGGATTTTCCGTCTTTGTTCCTGACAGGCCTCGTCTTACCTTCACTTCTCCACAGACTCCAAGGCTCCTCCCTGAGGATGGAGCACTCTCTCCTTCACTCCCTGTCTCTCTCCCTTTCTCCCTGTCTCTCTCTCCCTCTCTGGCTCTCTCGTTGTCTCTCACTGGTGGTGGAGACAGGATTCTTATAACAACATTCAAGGGGTTATTTTCTACCACCTCCTTAATGCTCCCTTGCCATATCTCACCATATTTTTGTCTCCCCTAAGATCGCTTGGGCTTCAGTGTTAGGCCTCTGTGCACACACACACACACAAACACACACACACACACACACACACACAGGCTCGGTGGAGGCCTCTGACAGACTCAGTCTTTGCTGATGCAAACTGGCTGTGAGCTCTGAAAATGGTATCATACAATTATACCCTCCTTCTTCTTCTTCTTCTTCTTCCTTTCTCTCTCTCTTTCTCTCAGGGGTGGATGTACTAACAAGACACAAAGTTTTTCTATCCACAGAAAGTGAGTGCTGTACCTCACCAACCATATTACATGGAATTAACAGAATCAGGTGGAAAGTTCAGCCTTCTCTGCTCTGAATGTGTTAGTTGAGGTGCCCACTAGACATGTAGTTCAGTTGGAGTCAGTTGCAACAGGACTTCTCTTTGAAGACTGAGTACTTGAGTACTTTCACCTCTTGCCCAAATGGTGTCAGTTCTGAGAATTGATGATAGAATCCCGGGTATTACATGTAAACATCTAGTGTGGTGACCAGTGACACTTGGAGGTGGAACTGTGACCTAATGACCATATTTCTTGCCATGTGACCCAGGGTCACATGAATTTTAATCAACACAACACAATAATTCACTACTATTTGAGGTATCCTTTTTTTCAATTTGTTTTAGTCAAATCTCTCATCTGGATGGAATACAGATACAAGTGTTATTCCCACAAGCCATCCAGGATATGTACTGTGCAGTTATTAGTGCAAGGAAACAACCACAAAAAAAGAAACACTTTATATTAGCATACACATATTCACCATTAAGTAGCTGCTTATTGGCATGCAAATTGATACCAAATTAGCCATTAGTCATTACAAATAACTTATTCTGCATGACCTTATTTCCCTCCAAACTGTCTACATGCCAACAAGGGTAACCAGAAAATGCTGAGTACACTAAGGTGTTATGTTAGAAATGTATAGTATGGGTCCCCAGCATCTAGACACAGTCAGCGACCTTAGAGTAGGCAATTTGTATAATCAGCACAATTAGAATGCATTACAATAATTGCTTACATTCTACATTGTCATAGCAACTGCTTGGCTGGTTTGTCAAATGTTTTGTTTTGTTGTGTTTTTTGTAATACACAGCACAGCAGGGACCTACTTATAACAGTTTCCTTAACAAAGTTGTTGACAACAAATGTTGACAATATAGATGATTACAGTGTTGCTAGCCAATTGCTAACCCATAATAGTTATGTAATTTGCTCAACATACAAGTTAGCATTCAGCCATTTCTAAACGCTGCGGACAAATTGCACACACACACACACACACACACACACACACACACACACCTGACATGAATTGACTTGCTTCAGTGCAATGAGTGAGTAATTGCTGACTCACAGGAGAGACCCTACTGATATACAGCAAGTGCATAAGTCTTCATTTGGGCCGCCTACTTATTTCATGCCAAGTTCCCCCTGTGACTACCTGTGGTTGGTTCTGAGTACCATGCCTCATCTAAAATTCATAGAAATCACTGATGGGCAGTCTTGATACACTCCTGTGTGTGTATGTGTGTGTGTTTGTGTGTGTGTGTGTGTGTGTGTGAGTGTGTGTGAGTGTGTGTCCTGTCTCCCATGTCTAATTCTAGCAATGGGGAAGGTTTCAGCATGAGTAATGGTATAAGCTGAGTTATCTTTATTAGTCAAGAGGGAATATTACATCATATTACATTATTAAAAACAAGCCTCTTAAATCCATTATTGGTTGTGTAAGTGTAAGTATTTAATAATTTTGTTTATTTTGTTATGCAAACTCCACAGCTGAACACAGGCAAACTCAAAAAATTCATATAATGATTTACATAAGAATATGAGCCTTTCAATTTGCGTTATGGACGTGACATTGAATGGTCAAGCTTTTATGGGACATTACAGTTTTGCTATAAAGTCTGTGAAACTTACAGAGTGACATTGAAATCACTAGCTTTATACCAAGCAAGACACCTGAGTGAACACAGAAAAAAAATTGTTTGTAATGTTTGTTATTTAGGGAAAATTGCCGTTACAGATATTAGACATATTTGCGTGACGGATTTGACATGTCTGACCCAGGGTTTCAAAAACTGCACATGTATGAATGATGCATTTTAACCTGTACTTTTGAAATAGTATGGTGAGCATGTAGCTTTAAGGCTGTTTTTCCGAGGGGATCTCATAAGGCATTCTAAGCCATCAAACCTGTTCTGAAAGAAGTAAGGTTGTGGCCACAGGAGGTGACTTCTGCTCTACAGGACTGTTTTAAGACAACAGACTGGGACATGTTCAAGAAAGCAGCAACCAAAAACAACATCATAGATGTCGAAGAGTACACAGACACTGTGACCTCCTACATCACCAAATGCATCGATGACGTGACCCACATGAAGAGCGCCACCAGTCGAGCTAACCGGAAGCCATGGCTAACAGGGGACGTCCACAGGCTGCTGAGGGCCAGAGACAAGGCCTTCAAAGCTGGAGACGAATCAGGCCTGAGAACAGCAAGAGCCGACCTGTGCCGTGGCATCAAGAAAGCAAAACAAGACTACACTAACAAGATAACCTCCCACTTCAAGGACAGCAAGGATGCACGTAGCCTATGGCAGGGCATCCAAGCCATTACAGACTACAAACCTGCACCACGGAGCTGTGAGAGCGACATCACTTTGCTCAACAACCTGAACAGCTTCTTTGCACGCTTCGAGGCACAGAACACCACTCGCCCACAGAAAACACCACCACCTTCGCACGATCAGCCTCTGTGCCTGTCTGCTGCCAGCGTGAAGAGGACACTCTCTGCCATCAACACCCGGAAAGCAGCGGGTCCGGACAACATTCCTGGTAGGGTGCTGAAGGACTGTACAGAGGAGCTGAAAGATGTCTTCACAGACATCTTTAACACCTCCCTGAGTCAAACCATTGTGCCATCAGGCTTCAAAGCTGCCACCATCATACCAGTGCCGAAGAAACCATCACCATCCTGCTTCAACGACTACCGTCCTGTGGCACTGACACCCATCATCATGAAGTGCTTTGAACGACTAGTCCTTTCACACATTAAATCCACCCTGCCCCCCAGCCTGGACCCGTACCAGTTCGCATACAGAGCGAAACAATCTACAGAGGATGCAATCTGCTCTGCCCTCCACCCAGCCCTCATCCACCTGGACAAGAAAGACTCATATGTGAGAATGCTGTTCACAGACTTCAGCTTAGCATTCAATACCATAATACCACAGCAACTCATCTGCAAGCTGGACAAACTGGGCCTCAGCACCTCCCTCTGCAACTGGCTGCTGGATTTCCTCAGCCAGATTCTGCAAGCGTTACGTGTTGGCAACATCATCTCCAACAGCATAACCCTGAGCACAGGGGCCCCACAAGGCTGTGTACTAAGTGCAATCCTCTTCACCCTGCTGACACATGACTGCACACCAACCCACAGCTCCAACCACCTAGTGAAGTTTGCGGACGACACCACTGGTGGGCCTCATCACCAACGGCGACGAGACCCACTACAGGAAAGAGGTGGATCTTCTGACCAGATGGTGCAAAGGCAACAATCTCCTGCTAAACGTCAGCAAGACCAAGGAGATTGTGGTCAGCTTCCAGAGGGGCCACACCCAACACCCCCCACTGACCATTGACGGTGCTGCAGCGGAGAGGGTGAGCAGCACCAAGTTCCTGGGGGTGCACATCAGCGACAACCTCTCCTGGACCACCAACACTGCATCACTGGCCAAGAAAGCACAGCAGCGTCTCTACTTCCTGCGCAAACTGAAGTGGGCAAGTACTCCACCACCCATCATAACTGCATTCTACAGAGGAACCATAGAGAGCATCCTTACCAGCTGCATCACTGTGTGGGGTGGGAGCTGCACTGACTACAACAGCAAGGCTCTACAACGCATCGTGAGGACAGCTGAGAGGATCATTGATGCATCACTCCCCTCCCTGCAAGACCTGTACACCAGCCGCCTCACCTGAAAAGCCATCACAATTGTCAGCAATGCAAGTCACCCAGCACACAGTCTGTTCAGTCTCCTGCCCTCTGAAAAGAGGTACAGGAGCCTCCGCTCCCACACTATCAGACTCGCCAACAGCTTCATCCACCAGGCTGTGAGACTACTGAACTCTTTCCCTTCCCCACTCCCAGCCCCAGCCAGCAGAGGCACCAGGCCGGCAGGAGTCTAGGAAGACACTGGACTCACCCCCCCCCAACTGAGACTCTGCATATGCAAATTGCACATATCTGCTGCTAATTGTTCTGTTTTTATATTTGCACCACTTATTTATTATTATCATTACTGCTACTGCGGCAAGTACTGCCTATTGACATTTGCACATTGCACTTTTGCACTAAAAAACACAATTACAATAACTACCTCTAAATGCACAATCCTGGAACATTCAGTGAACTTCATCTCATGCCTTGTCTGTCTTGTCATGCCCTGCTACATTAGCAGTGTACTTAGGGTACTCTATGTCTTGTCTTGTCATACCTGTTATGTTAGGTAGTAGTACTACGCAAAAGTAGCCTTAAGCCACTTGCACTTTATTTATTTATTTATACAACTTTAGGATTAGAATTGTCTTGTTGTGCATCTACACTTTATTGTTGTCCACGTACACGCATGGGATAGTGGGAAACGTTATTTCGATTCCTTTGAATGTCAAGTACATGAGAAGAAATTGACAATAAAAGTGACTTTGACTTGACTTAAAAGCACTGCGTTAATTTTAATAGCATTGCATTAATATAAGGAGTTACCAGTGGTACCAACAGGTGCGGATCTCTCACAATTAGATCTCTCACCTCTCCAATTAGCCGTTCATTGTCATAAAAATGTTACAGGTTGACAGTAACCATGGAGTAACACTATCAGCATCTACAGCTGATGTATGCTTTACTTTGACAAGTCACTGTATACTTGTCTGCAGCTTAATCTCACGAGGGTTATCCGGTGTGGCAATTTCTTGGAAAGTTTTTCAGCGAGAATGCATGCAGTCCTCGAAATTGTACGCCTATTAACATCAAAAATTATAGGCACGAGTGATATCCAGGTGCGCCTAATGTGCTTGGTGTGTTTTGAGGACTTCGCACTAAATGTTAACAATTCATTAGTTGTAAATGACAGGCTAGATGTTACAGTGGGTTAATGCATTACTGCTTAATTGAAAGCATGGACCAGTAAATCATTTGCATATTATGAGCTTGTGAAGTGTTTGTGGGGTGTGGTCGTGGTTATTGCTAGCCTGGTAATAAAAACCAGACCTGATCCTCGTTCTACACTTTCGTTTCGTATCGAGGATCTGGACTTTCGGTAGTGAGGACTTGACTGATAGCATTCTAGCTCTGCATTCACAACGCCTCCCTCTGCTCGCTGATTGGACAGTTTAAAATGCCTCCTGAGACAATTAGCTCAATGGGATCAAATGCAGACTCGCACTGTAGGAGATGATAATCGAGCGGAAGTGCTTGGAAATCACGGGTAGGCTAGGTTGTTGCCATTTATTGCCATTTTAGAGGCATGCATGTAACATTCTTTGCTATAAGGTGCACATCATCAACATCAGCACCTGCACTTAAAAATCCCCACTACAACTCAGCATATGATGATTGCATTCCCATTTAAAAGTAACAAACGGGATTTTTTTTCATCATATATTACATTGATATGAACATGCTTTGCACATGAAGTTTTAACATTCTTGCCTCAACACTTCTTGAGTAGTGTAAACTTAATCTCAAATTCGTTATGGATCTGACATTTCCACGGAATTCACGGACTTAAAAAACAAACGGCTTTTAAACTACTGTTAAAGCAACTATAGCTTTATCATGTCTTTGTCATCTTGGAAATGGACAAATTATGCAATTTTGTTAAATTTTTGCACACATTTACTCTGATGTTAAAGTAGTGTAAAATGGGTGTTTTAAAAACATTGTATCTGTATTGGCGCTATGTTCATACTGTAGATGACGTAAGAAATTGAATTATCTATACAAAATCATCAGCAGGCGTATCATACGAGAAAATATAGAACTCAGTGATCATTTTATCATAAGTTTTGGTTATGTGTGCACAACTTTTTTCCATGGTGAGCATGACTTATGCGTGGAATTGCCCGTGCATATACAGTAAAGCACAGTTTACCCATCTCCCAGATTTCAGAAATAGAGTTTATGCACCTCTTAAGGAAATGCAGTTCATATACCAAATGCAACGCCAAAATCCCACTGCATTATCTGCATTAACTATTAAATGACACTGTTATTGTTATACAAACATTGGACAATAACCTTTCAACATCTAACATGTTCTGCATGTTTTTAAACATCTGGTACTGCATATCACAGCCCAATGCAGTCCATTAGACAAGCAAAAAAAAAATGATTCACTGCCGTTTTATATTACGGTAAAAAAAAAAAAAAGTTACACTAGAATACTGGAATGAGGTTCCTGCTGGTTGAATTCATACCCAAAGCAGGACTGAACTTGAGAACTAACCAAGGAAGTATTCACAGACACGTATTCACACGTAGTTAGACACGTGGAGGAAACGAAAAATTGTCGTGGTGAAAGTGTCTTCCACAGAGCTACTCTCAGTGTCTCAGCGGACACGTGTGTGAAAAGAAGCAACTGTGTGTATCTCCGTCTTTGCTCGAAAGGTTGTCATGACGAGCCAGTCCACCAAGACCATCTTGCTACTCCTCTGGTTCACAGCTGAAGCAGCTGGTTTTAACCCGGCAGGTAAAGACTGCACCTTTTACCGATACATCCAGAAAAACAGGTATCATGTGGTTAGTGGTGAAATACATGTCGCTATATTACTTGTGAAACTGTGTCATTGGCTTTGGTTTTCCCAAACATTGTGAAGAAGGAGAAATACCACAAGATTAGCATAAAAGAAATGCAAAATAGTTAGAATTTATGTAGCCTATTATTCCAAACTGTATTTACTGTAAAATGCAAAAACAACAACAACAACAACAACAATAATAATAATATAGTGTAATCAGAACTGTATCCCGTTACTTCAAACTTCAAAAGTACATGTTTAATGAATTTTGATGTATTTTTGTATGTAAGGCCGATAATAGAGATGCTAAAATTAGGTTTAGCGCTTTAGCTTGTTTGTTTTGTATTCACTTTGATGCGTGTCTGGTACTTCTTCACTTCCAAACTGAGGACCTATCCAGTGATAACCCTTACCGCCATTTGTTTTCTGAACCTGGAAGATTTATCCTCTTATGACTAATAAATGTATGGTGATGAATATATAATAATGTAGCTATCTGTTACACAGTGTCAGTTTGTATTTGTGTTGCTCTAATCATGTACACAGAGACTATTACAGGAATTATGCCCTTTAAATATCACACAGCGTTACTAATATTTGTGGACGACCTGTAGGTGTGAAAAGTTCAGAAAGATCTAAAATTGCAGAAAAAAGGCACCGGTCCCCCACCCCCTTGTTGGTTTTACAGCATAGTGAATCACAGCAAACTGTCAGGCTTAGAGAATGGGAAACGTGGGTGAGCAGTGTGCAGGAAGACATGGCCGCCTCACAGGAAACCACACTACCATCCTGAGCCATGCAGGAGTAACACTTGCTCTTAATGGATAACAGATACCCTACCTGATCCACCTAGGTAGTACTGTGATAAGGCATTTCGAACTGTGTAGTAAAAGCATTTCACCATATCTTTTTTTAAAATATGTAATTTATGCATACATCTTTCCTTTCCTTTGAGTAGGCAAATTGTTAAAAAGTCTTGTGTACTTGATATCTTCATGTCATGGTCTCACAACAGCAGGTTTGGAAATGAATCTGGCTGACTGATTAACAATAAAAATAGCATTTTTATAATGCAAATCCCATACCTAGACCCCTCATAGAATTTAGGTATGGAGTGATTTGACTTTACAGTCTGAGCATGATGGTATATCCAACTTCACGGATGCATTGTACAAGGTAGGGGCAATTTTGGGGCATTATTATTATTATTATACTTAGGGACCAGGCCAGAAACTCTGAAACTGTCTCAGTAGTGTATTCTGGAGCATAGGGTGCAATCCAAACTTTGATCATAGTGCCAGCTCTCCTTGATGCAAAAGCATTAGCCACTGTTGTGTTCATTGTTCTTCCCTTGTAATATCTGTTCTTATATCTGGTAGGATGGAAGTAAAACAGCTTTTATAAATCACCAGTTAAGAGGTGATTTGCCCCCAAGGTCTTTTGTCTGAAACCTCCAAATGACAACACACAGTGTGTTGTATTCTCATAACCTTTTTGGGAGGTAAACTTCTGCAACTAACTCATACTTAACTACATGGAAAAATCAAAATGCTTCAAAATGTAAAAGTCTTACCGCAAGTCTGTTCCAATTAACCATTCACATGCACTAGGTGATCAGATCTAATTAGTGAGATTGTGAAGTGCACAGGTTGAGCTAATAAGCATAGAAGGATTTGTACTTTTCCACTTCTGCACTGGTTTGAGGTCAGTTTTATTGTGAAGCCACTGTTTGCAATCAGAACCTCTCAGGGCTCATTCCATCTGCAAGCAGCGTGTAAGCAAGGAGGCCACAGTTTTGGGCCATTGTCATTTAGAATGTTAGAATGTAGAATCTTAACAGATTAGACCACGCACGCCACCCCCATGTTCCACTCTGCTCACACTGTGCAGCGCCGCGCTGTTCCTGTGTAGTCTGCTAGCAAATAGAAGGGCGTTTTATTTTGAACGCATGCTGCAGTATTATAGACGCGTTCTCCATAGGCTTTATACAAGAGCTTGCCGTAGCCGGTTCATGTAGAAGACCGTTTCTGGTGCATACACACTGTGAATAAGCAATTGCTACTCACCAGGAACGCACTGACTGCTGTGTGAATGAGGCCTCACCCTCTCCCAGGGTCATGGTAAAAGAATAACAAGGACATGTATCCACATGTCTACACGCATTAAAAACATGTGGCAACACATATACAAAAGACAGTGTATAAAATGAGAACTGAATAATTGTATGGCTTTTTTGTACAACACTATATACTTACATATCATCATTTTACAATCTTTTATCAAGCATTTTATTCATGTTGGTGTATTTCAGAGCCAGAAACACAAGACGCACAGTAGCATCTGAAAACATCTTAGTGTTTTTTCACAATTTCAAGAACCAATTCAGTCACCATTACCACAGAAGTGCCTCTGCTTATTTGAACTGATACCTTTGTGGGTTTTGGACTCATTTAGGGATCTATGACAGTGTGAATGAATTTCTGTTAGTGGATTCTGTGCCTGCTTAATGTTTCTCCAGCTATTGATGTCAAAAAGATCAAGCTGAATATTAACGAGTCTGGCCAAGATTTAATCTTGTCATGGAGTAATCCAGAGCCATCTGTTGTAAAACAATGCTACGACACTCACATCAAATTCAAGAGCAGTTGCCATGCCAACTGGACAGTAAGTATGATGCTCATTGGAGTTTGACTCATTGATGCTTTTAAAATTTCTCACATGTACTCACATGCATGGTCTCTGCACATAGGAAACGTACAAGAATTCAACAAAGTACTATAACTTAAGTGTTACAAAAACCAGAGGAAGCTATCATTTTAAAGTGCGAATGAGGTATAGCTGCAGAGGGGCCAGCTGGAGCGCATGGACACGTGAGGCGAAGCGAGATGAAATTGGTGAGTATTTACACCCCTTTTTTCATACAGTTTTACATTCTCTTTACTGTACTGTACTGCTGCAGTTTAAACTATGCCATGCTATGCTCTGGTTTAATCAACAGCATGCTGCTTTATAGTGAATTGACAGCTGTTAGTCTGAGACTCTTTGATCTGGAGGAAGAGAGTAATGTTTCTGCAATGCATTTGCAGAAATTCAGAAATGTTCACCCATTCTGACTCAAGTGCTCCATTGTCTTTGCAGTTCCCTGCCACGTTCTCCAGTCTACTGTCTCCCCATTCCTCCAGGATAGCACAGCATACTATCACATTTTATGGACTTTAATTGTTGTGATTATCATTCTGCTTTTCTCCCTGTTAACACAAAAATGGCAAGTATCTTTCTCATTTTCCTTATAGACACCTGTATAGGCTAATTGGCGTAATGCATTGAGTTTGCTTTTTACAGGTTCAAGAATAACATTCTTCAAAACATTCCAGATCCAAAGCATGTACAACAGAGTATGCTGAACTTCAATTATCCAGCAGTGAGCAAATAATTTGAACTACAACATCAAAAGCAAATATACATCATGAAATATCATATTTATTTAGGTATATTGTCACTCCAACTCTCGTATATGAGCATTTTCAATTTGCTTTATTCACCTGTAGTGGTGGGGTGCACAGCCTTTTCCTAAAGTGGACTGTGAGGCCATTGAAGTTGAGGAGGTCACCAATAAGATAAACCCTGAAGGAAGGAAAGACGATGAAAAAGGGGAGCTACAGACAGAGGAGGAGGACGAGAAGAAGAAGGAGGAAGAGGAGGAGGAGAAAAAGCAGCCAGATAAAGAGGTAGAGAGGGAGGAAACTGTGCAGTTGCTGACTGCAGTGGATTGTGGTAATGGGAAAGAAGCAGATGGGGGATCCCCCATGCCCACAACCGCTCATGCTGGCATCTGCTATGGTGGTGGTTACATCCACTGGCCCAAACAGACTTGAACGCCTCAACGACTTCCAGGGACGTTTAGACCTATGAGTCACAATTGATATGGTGAGATAAAATGCCATAACAGACAGAAGAACAAAGTGCTCATGGGTTTTTTGACTTGTTCAGGTCTGTTTTTTTTTTTTCTAGAGACTAGCTAACTAGCTACAAGCCAAAGATTTGCCTGTTATATGTCATGGTTGGAACCAGGGCTCTCAAGTCTCAAGCACTGACCGAGACACACATAATTGACGGGTTTCACATGCTCTCACGCCACACATACCTTTCCTCACGGTAACTTTTCGTCTTGAAGTTCACCTATATAACTAGTGAATTTGTCCATTATATTACACCTGAGGTCAATTTTTGGGGGATTATTTTTCAAAACATTCTTCTCCCTGCCCACATGGGCCGAAAACAAGGCATTTAGTCAGAGAGAACTCCCTTGGATAGCATCTAGAGCTACTGCGATGTTAGGGGTGCAGATGAATGGAGAACATGTACTTTAGAAGAAGATAGAATAATCATAGCATTAATTTTCCCCAAACTGGCCCAAGTGAGCCAGCCTACCAGGAAACAGCATGAATCTTCAGATTAGCCATAGGCAGGCTATATTATTGCAGAAATAACATAAATGACCAAAGTAGTCCCCCCAACAAGAACTCCCACAATCTCCCCCCACCCACTCCCCTCCCCCCAAAAAATCACTCCAAGATGAGAACTTGAGTTGACTTGAGAACCCAGGTTTGAACTTTTGCTGGTTGCTGACCAAGATCACAACACTGCATAGTGAACAACACAGACAATTTTTTGGGTGATGACAACTGTGTTCTTGTTGTCCTATACAAGGGCCGCACACCATCAAAATGAACAACAGTGATACAGAGACAAGGCCTGTCTTTAAATGTATTTAAAACATCTGAATATTGTGGCTTTTGGTGGAAAAGTCTCCACAGATTCCACACAGAAACCTTTAAGTAAAGAGCACTTAAAGATTTTAACAAGTTTTCACATATGACTGTAAATACTGTATATTCTGTATGGCTTGGTGGCATAGAGCTTACACATGAATTGGTTAGAGTTTCACATAGCAGCTCTTTAAGATGAGTGATCATAATTATGGGGTAGAATCTCAGATGTTTCTGTGGAGCTTTTGTGGTTACTATATGTGGTTCATATATTATTGTTAGGTTAGCATTTAGTCTCTGTGGTGTGTTAATTTTATCATACTGCTGTTTGAATTTATGCAAAATGGTGTTTGTCATCTAATGTAAGTGCGCATTAGTGTATGTATGTACTGTATTTTTCAATTTAAGTAAGACTATCTCTGATTAATCAAACATAATAAATCTGAAGTGCAGCGTTTCAGACCAAAATCTCTGTCACACCTATTCAAAGCTCTGAATCAACTGTTTTTGCTTGAACTCACCAGTTGTTGATCGCTTATAGTGAACAGGAGCAGGGGTTTGTAGTTTTGAACATGTGTTGTAATGACCTACTGAACTGAACAGTCTATACATCATCAACAACAAGTTTTGATTTGCTTTGCTCAGCATTCTTGGCCTTCAAAGTGATGATTCAGATCATTTTAAGGAAAAGATGAAAAACAAAACATTTTGCTGAAACTTGTTTGTAACTTTGGTTACTTAAGAGTAAATTATACAGCCTAAAATGAAGAAAAATCACTATTCTAACCTATTCTATCTCTATTCTAATTCTGTATGCCAGCCTCAGTTAGAAACATCTGGCGAGAGTGATTTCTGAATCTTTATAACTTTTGCCTCGCTGTCCCTTTATGTTTTACTACTTAAATGGCTTAGCCTCTTTATAATATTTTTGTTTTTTAGTTTAGTTGCTGTTTAGTCTGTTAGTCTTAACACACTCAACTGTAAAGGTTTTTGGTACAGCTTCTTCCTAAAATGTGCTATATCAATAAATGGTGCGAGACTACAACTTTGTTTGTAAACATGTTGTTGTGCATTTTGGATGTGATCACTGCAGTATTGTGCAAAAACTCATTCAAAATAACTTAATAAGAGAACAAGCTCATTTTTCTATGAAGTTTTAACTGAACTTGTAATTTGAACTGGTACTAAACTTATAACTTATACTTGAACTGATACTTAATTTATAACTTGAAATTGAACTAGTTCAGATTATTTCTGAGGTGCTAGAGGGTTACTGCTATCCTATAAATCCAGCCTTACCCTTGCAGTAGCAAATAGTTGATGGTAGAGGGTTACTGTTAGCCTAGAGCTCCAGACCTACCCTAGCAAATAGCAAATAGTTTTGCTCAGCCCGATATGTTTAGAAATGAGCCATAGGGCCTCAGTTGCTCCTCTGCCAAGTTTGGTTGAACCAATCACATCGCTCTGTCCTTATAAAGAGTTGCCTAGACGTACCCTAGAAGTAGCTTATCGCATGCAAAGGCAGTTTGAAAGACAACCGCTGATTCCGCCTCTTGGATTGAGCCTAGTCTATCGGTCATGGCCAGACTATACATTTTGATGTTATAGTCTGGCTTGTCAGGCTAGGTTACTGCTTTATTTGTGATTAATAAACCGGGTACACAAATAACATCCACAACAGTCAGAGATGGCAGCTAATTATGAAGAGGGGTTTGTTTGAAAAAATAAGCACCACATATTTACTCTCTGCTTTTCTTTACTTTTTAGAAAATAAAAATAAATGAAATGAGAGTGAACTAACTAAACTTTAGACTAGTGTGAAGTATAAATTTGTTCAAAACTGTATAGTGGCCTATGTCACATTTAACATGTCATAACATAATTTCATGGCTATGATAAAAAAAAACAACCGTTTACATGACACTCTTATATGAATGATGAGAAGTGTGGTTTGACACATTCATGGTAATGTCTGTGTTGTGATGGGGGAGGCCTGTTGCTAAAAGTTTTCACTAGAAGTCAGGTTTCATTAGAAGACTTCAGCAGCTGTAGTAATGTTGAAACCAATTGCCACCCACTAGCTTTTGCACATTGAGAGGCCTGTCAGTCAAGAGCACCTGTTGGAAAGAATTGTGCAGATGTTTTCTCTGCTCTCTATGGTTGCTACTGTGGGCCCAGGGGAAATGGAAAAACCTTTAATATAATACTCTCTACACTGAGCTCTGATGAAGCGCTGATCAGGAATCAGAAATGTATTTTCTTGGACAACTGAAAACCTTGTGAGAGGACTATTCAACTAATATTCTTCAGGATAAACAGCGTATTATTAAATATATCGTAGCTATTTTTGCTGCCTGATATGAGGAGTAAACTGACCAAAGATCAGGCAAATCAAAGTCATCAGTGCTGCCCAAAGCATACATGAGAAACTCTCATCATATACTAGCATAACATTGTTAACACCACATACTGTCACACTTTCTAAAACGACTTGTTATGGACTATGTGCAGGTGCTCAGATTATAAATGGTTTGTTACTATCTGTAACTAACAATGTAAGGTCATGATGATTTTGGTTAGAGGTTGGTTATATGATTTTCAACATTTATGAATTTCAATATTTTGAAGACTGAACTTTAGTTTTAACAAAAATCCTCTCTGAAGCCTCTTTTAGCCAAACCGTCCAAGTAATATGTTAGCCTTTCAAATGGACTGCTGCAATACGAGAGACGAACAAAGGAGGGCACTCTGGCTTTCCTGATGATGCTGGGAGTGGCGAGGCTCATCAAAGCCAGACTGGGACGCATGCTGCTGTGCTCTCAGCATCATGGACTGGGCCTTTAAACAGGAGGATGAGGGTTAATTTGAAGGCTGATTTGAAAGATTAATGCACGTGTGCATAATAGATAGAGAGGTTTGGTGTGACGCCATCATAAAGTCAGTGATGAATTCCTGTCTCTCTCGCTCTGTCTCTCTCTCCTTCTCCCTTGTTTTTTGTCTCTCTCTCTCCCTCTCCCTCACTCATTTTCTCTCTTGGTTCCATGATTGATGAATGGCAACTAAAGGAAAATAGACAAGGGCCTGGAAGGATATTTAAACAGTCATTACGTGTACTGTGTATACAGAGTCACACGTGCACACACACGCACACACACAAACACAGGCAGGGGACAAGATTCTCTGGCATGTGGATAGATGTTAACATGGGTAGACACACACACACACACATACATTTATACACACACACCACACACACACGCACACACACACACATACACACATTCATACACAGCCATATAAATTCCCCTGCTCACATAAGCCAAAGAGTCTTGTGTCAAACACTCAGCTCAGCCTACCCATCATCTATGCTTGCTATTGAGATTCTTCAGACATACACAGACAACCTATACCCTTGTATTCAAGACTCATGCCACACGCACACACACACACACACACACACACACACACACACACACACACACACACACACAAAAACAAAACAACTCAAAGAATACCACACACCACAGACACACAACACACACACACACAAAACAAACAACACACAAACGTACATACCACACACCCACCCACACCCACACAGACACAACACACACACACACACACACTCACACACACACACACAAACACAAGCAGGCGACAAGATTCTCTGGCACATGGATAGATGTTAACATGGGTAGACACACACACACACATACATTCATACACACACACCACACACACACACTCACACACACACATTCATACACAGTCATATAAATTCCCCTACTCACATAGGCCAAAGAGTCTTGTGTCAAACACTCAGCTCAGCCTACCCATCATCTATGCTTGCTATTGAGATTCTTCAGACTATACACAGACAACCTATACCCTTGTATTCAAAGACTCATGCGCACACGCACACACACACACACACACACACACACACACACACACACACAAACGCATACATACATACTCAAACGTACATACCCACACACACCCACAACACACACACACACACACACACACACAAACACATACATACACACTCAAACGTACGTACCCACACACCACACCCACACCCACACGACACAGACACACACACACACACACAAACGCATACATACATACTCAAACGTAAACCCACACACCCACAACACACACACACACACACAAACACATACATACACACTCAAACGTACATACCCACACACACCCACACCACACACTGACACACAGACACTCACACACACACACACACACACACAAACGCATACATACACACTCAAACTTACATACCCACACAGACCCACACCCACACACAGACACACACAGACACAGACACACACACACACACACACACACACACACACACACACACACACACACAAACGTATACATACACACTGAAACGTACATACCCACACACACACCACCCACACACAGACACACACAAACGCATACATACACACTGAAACGTACATACCCACACACATCCACACACATTTGCATGTGCCCTGGTCATTAGCATGGAGCTAATTCCTCTCTCTCCTGTGAGAGGGTGCGAGTGTCGACTGGAACCCTAGACGTCCAGCTGAGAGAGCACTCAACCCAGAGCCAAAGGCCTCTGCTCTCTCCACTGTGACTGCTAACCCACACCCACACCCACACACTGACACACAGACACTCACACACACACACACACACAAACGCATACATACACACTCAAACTTACATACCCACACAGACCCACACCCACACACAGACACACACAGACACAGACACACACACAACACAACACACACACCACACACACAACACACACGAAACACACACACACACACACCACACACACACACAAACGTATACATACACACTGAAACGTACATACCCACACACACCCACACACACCCACACACAGACACACACAAACGCATACATACACACTGAAACGTACATACCCACACACATCCACACACATTTGCATGTGCCCTGGTCATTAGCATGGAGCTAATTCCTCTCTCTCCTGAGTGTCGACTGGAACCCTAGACGTCCAGCTGAGAGAGCACTCAACCCAGAGCCAAAGGCCTCTGCTCTCTCCACTGTGACTGCTAACCTTAAACAAAACCCCACCGCCACACCCTACTGTGTCATTTCTCCAAGACACAGACAAGCACACTACGAAGGCAGTCTTTTTCATAGAAGTGCTCACTGCCTGACCTTCAGAAGTCTTTGACCCACACAAAGTATCGGATTTATCGGATTCTGTGAATAGGTTGTCTACAAACATACATTACAGTAAGTGAAGTCAATGGATATGTTCTCTTGCATGTGAATTTTAATGTTTTGGTTCATTTTTAGAATGCTGAACTTCAGTCTACTAGCAGTTTAATGCAACTGTCAACTTTCTAAAAATATTACTATTGTATTTCTGGAAATAAATGTCTGCTTCAGCCCCCCCCCCCTCCTTTTTTTAATCAATGTTCCATCTTTTCCCCTAACTCTTCCCTTTGAAGCACAAACCTACAGCCTGGGGGTGAGAGCGGATGTGAAGAGAGAGAGAGAGAGAGAGGCCTGGTTTTTTTGCAGAATTCTGTGTCTCTACCACCTGAACACATCACGCACTCAAAAAAAAAACCTTTACCACAACTATCAAAACAGTAGAAAACTAAGAAAACCCATGCTCATATTGTGTGAGTGAATGAGAGAGAAAGAGAGAGGGTTCATGTTATATGGTCCTCTGTGATTGTGGTTGTATGAGGCTCATGTACGTGGGTGTGTGTGGGGTGGAGAGGTGATTGCACGGTTCACACATCTTATAGACACGTCCAAGATCTCTTATCTCTGCCGGAAAAAGTTGAGAGCACATGATAAAATCTTCTACTTCACTCTGCTTCTTGAGTTCTCACTTCTACAATGTTACAATGTACAACTGAGTAATATGCCAGTCATCTGTTTAGAAACATATCTTTTTCAGTCTAGATATCTAGTTTTCTCGGCTCTGACTGTACTCCCTTTACTTGCTGTTCATTTTCAGAGTAACTGCCACAGATTAACTGCCACAAGAATAATTCATGAGAATGTCTACTATGAGCTGTAGTTTACAGTCTTGGCTGGATTTTAATCTCTGGAAGAAACCAGTCTGTTTGAAGTGAGAACACAGAGGCTTTGACACCTACAAAACCATTCTGCCAATATTCATCTGGATTCTCAGAATAATTATCATTATGAGACTGGAGGACGTTTTTAGGACTGTCTTTTTTATGGTAGCATTTTCTGTGAATGATGCTTTATTCTCCCCTTATTATTCTCCCCTTATCAGAAACAAGTCTGTTCAGGTTGCTTTGACATTCAATTCTAACGGCATGTTTGTTTTTTCGTATAGCATTTTAATTTCAATTCTGAGAATAGTAAAGTAAACTGGAAGCTGATTATTTCCAAGGATTGTCTGTTTATTGTGAAATGTTTCAATGTAATTCCCCACAGCTTCATCAGTGTGGTCCCTTTTCTCCATACAGTAAGACCTCCTCGAGCTCTTCTGAAAGCAGCAACCAACAGCTTGCTCAATTAATAAATTAAGTGCACTAAATGTGGCTCACAGTCATGTTTCCTTAGCACTACTTAATAATAATCAACACTTTACACTTTTAATTATAGATTGTACTTTTTTGCAGAGCAAATGGGATGTATTTTTCAATCCCTGGTGAATTGTTCTCTTAAGCATTTATGTTATGTACGTGTGTGTGAGTGTGTGCGCATGCACATACACACACATAGATTTGTGCATATGTGTGCAAGAGTGTATACGATATGCGTACCGTACATATGGGAGATTGTGTGTGTGTGTGTGTGTGTGTGTGTGTGTGAGAGAGAGAGAGAGAGAGAGTGTCCGTGCATGCATGCGTGTGTGTGAGCTCTTCTTTTTATTGTTAAAGTGGCAGCAAGCACTTCCCAGTATCTGTCTTTCAGAGTCGCTCAACCTCTGTGGAGTTGAATGTTTTATTTATCTGAACTGTTTTAGCGTGCAGGGGGAGACAGGTAAGACCAAGATGAGTTTTTACAGAAAACAGAAAAAAAGAAACATTAGCATAAAGGCCTGGAGACATGCTGTACAAAGAGCACGTCACACATCACACTCGCATGCATTACACAGTGCCTGCAGAAACACACACACACAGGTGGGGAAGCGTCTTCAGCTGCGACGTGTGCACTCGTACCTGTGCTCAGCCCCGCCGATGAGAGGGGGGCTGACAGAGTCAAAGAGGCTTTGTCTCTGCCGCGTAAACTGTCCCTGAAGCGGGCACTTAAGGGATGTTGTAGAACATAGACTTTCTTTTTTTAAGCTGCACCTTGGATCTCTCTCTCTCTCTCTCTCTCTCTCTCTCTCTCTGTGTCATTATGGGAATTGTTTTTCTCTCCTCACGTTGTTTTTTATATGCCAGTTTTACTACGTCATTGGCCCCAGGCCACAAACAGCAGATGACAGACATGGCTGTTAAAGATGCCTTCTGGAACTGTGACCATACTAGTTTCAGGTTTGAAATAAATGCCTAAGAAGAAAGACAAAGATTCGGGGAAGGAAAGCTTTGTCAACTTGTACAGGTAGATTGTGTGTGTGTGTGTGTGTGTGTGTGGTGTGTGTGTGTGTGTGTGTGTGTGTGTGTGTATGTGTCTGTGCAGAGCATTCTGAGGATGGAGACACTGATATTGGGAAAGTCTCTGCAGAACTCAACATGAACCCAGCTGAGGCCTTCCCTCTTCTGTTCAATTATTTAAAGTCAGAGAAAGGAGAGATGGACCAGTATCAACATGTTTTCCTCTGACGCGTCGGCATTTGGGCAGGAGTGAAGAACATTATTTGTCTAGTCTCCTTGCCAAATAGCCGGAAATGGAAACAAATTCCTTCAAATGGAGCGTGGGTTCTTGTATTTCTTATGAGCTGTATGCTTCTCTCTCTCTCTCTCTCTCTCTCTCTCTCTCTCTGCCTCTCTCTCAAGTCATCACATCCGTTCCTGTATTGGGAAGGTGAGAATGTGCTGACAAAAGCCCCCTTGGAGAAACGCTCTACTGGTTTGTTTACTGACAAATCAGGCTCTTTCCCTCCTCTCCGCACTTGCCTCATCTCCTCCTCCCGCACTCAGATTCTGAAAAAAAAAATGTGCCATTTATTTTATTAGAAATCAAAAAGGAGGGGGAAAATTTAACACTCACACACACACACACACACTCACACTCACACAAAGGCACAGGCACATCTTAACTCAGTGCACTCTGGCACCTGGTTATATAAAAAAGGGATGTCAGACTGGTGTACCGTGGTAATGCCTGTAATTATGTTGAACTCAAATAAATAAATAATTTGCCTTTCACAGGGAGAAAAGGTGACAGGTTTGCCAACAGCTTGACAAATGGAAGAATCGCTTGCAAATTCACAGTGCGCGCATGCAGTAGAGCTCTCCAAAGAGAGAGAGAGAGAGAGAGAGACAGAGAGAGGAAGAGAGAGAGAGACCCAGACAGAGTATGAGCTTGACAGCTCTGTGTAGCTTTCTTCCCCCTCTGTGTTACTTCTCTCACCCATTCGCCTGCAGCAGAAGAGAGGAGTGCAACTTGAAAATGATGAAGTTAGAGTTGAAAATGATGAGGTTAGAGTTGCCGCAGACCCCATTTTGTGCCATGGCTTATCCACTAGTCATTAGCACTCATTGGTCTTGACCTCACCTGCTCGACGATGCTGTCACGGTCGCATGTGTGTGTGTGTGTGTTCGTGTGTTTGTGTCTGCAATTGCTTACGTCGTTCACACTCTAACGTTTCTCTGGTCATGGAAGGAGACACCAGACAAACAAAACGAAGCACAGAGAAACGAAACAAAACGTGCCCGTTTATGCATTTTGTCATCAGAGCTAGCTCAGAGAGTTAAGATCATTTGGGTTTCTTATCACTCAGGAAACTAAGAGGTTTAGAGGGGTGGAGGAGGATTGCACATCGAGCGCTCATAGCATCCTAGTGATTTTGAAAGTGATTATTTGTTTTTGCCACTAGCGGGAGAGAGAATCTTCTGTCCCAGAGGAGGTGATGTTGGCTGTAGGGATGGTGGAGGTGGACTTGGTTTGAAGTGGTTGTGTGCTTGTGTCGTCTTCAGTGATATAGAAAGGTCAACCTCGTGCAGTTTATGCAAGAGAGAATGCACACGCTCACACACAAACACACACACACATATATACACACATATACACACACAAAACACAACACACACATATATCCATATACACACACAAAAAGCATACACATACACTGCTGAAAGATTTTTCAATTTATGACCCATATATTTTGATTCTGCTCTTGTGTGTGTGTGTGTGCAAGTGCATGTGTGTGTGTATGTGTGTGTGTGCGTGTGCGTGTGCGTGTGTGTGTGTGTGCATGTGTGTGTGAAATAAACATTTATTTGTTGCTTTAACATTCTGATTCCAGATGGATCTGAATACTGGTTCTTTAATCTGTAGTTATTTAAATTAAGAAGTACTGAATATATATTATGTGTACTCTATTACTGTAATTATTTTGACATTTTGATACAAAATCAATTTTGCCCAGTGTACAGCATATATTAGTCACAAACCTTTCAAAAGTGTCTTGATCTGGGAGAATGTCCAACTCACATCCACACACACACACACACACACACACACACACACACACACACACACACACAGTGGTCCTCTACAGAGAATATTATTCTACTCCACTGTTGTCATACACTGCCTGTGCAGCATCTGTGCCGATCTTCCTTTACTATTAAGTATTCACATTTACAAACTAGCCCAGTTCAGAAGAAGTCTTAGCTTATAAATTATAAATGCTGAAACAATTTTAAACATGTTCATTAAAGACAACGGTTTCTTCAGGAGAAAACCAGCTCATGAATATTTCTTAAAGCAAATCTCTACACAAAAAAAGAGAGGAGATGACTTTTCCTCGACAACTTGAACATGGGAGAGGCAGAAGCTCAACTGAGTCGTGACTGCAGACATGCGAGAGACACACACGAGCAGACATAAACACACACACACACACATATGCACACACACACACAAACACACCAACATACAGACAGATAGAGAGAGAGAGAAGAAGAGCGAGAGAGAGAGAGACTGACAAAATCATGCGTGCGTGTCGTCTTGTGTCGGCTGTGACGCCTTTTTTAAAGGGTGTTGAGGTGGGGTGGAGGGAAGGTGTGTGTGGGGGGGGGTAGATGGCTTGCGATGATGCGAGTCACTCTGGAAATGATGCTTGTGTGGATGACACATACTATCCTTTAATCTCAGGCCCTGGCTTGTTGAGCATCAAATTGAAATATCCTGAACAGATGTAAAAACACATGTGAGACTCGACGTGCAAGCTGTGCCGAGCTTTGTTTCATCTGCTGATGATGTGAGCCTTAAGGAGATCTTTTTAAAATTTCATCACTATTCAAAAGGATAATTAATACGTACCCCCAGGCTTTGATTATGCTATACCCAATGTGTACCGCTGGTGGAAGGATAATGAGCTTCTCATCAGGGTCTACCCGTGCTCCTCACAAACACACACAGACACAGACACACACACACACACACACACACATAGGCACAAACACACACACACAGAGGCACACACACACTGCACTTGCATGTTTAAGTTAGTGCTAAGGTGCCAGTGTGAGGTGTCTTCTGTCTTACATTTCCGCCCATCTTCTTCTTCATTTCCATGGCGATAGCTAAGGGAAAGGGGTGGATTGTTGGCGGGGGAGGGGAGGATGAAATCACCAGAGATGAAGGTTGTTGGCAGGGGGGATATTGTTTACATGGGAACCCCCTTGTCGGATTTTAACAGATGGTCTTTTCTCTCCTCTCCTCTCTCTCTTTCTAACCCCAGTGATGGTGAATGGTAGGTGCCACCAGGGCTCGGAAGCCGTGGAAGGTATATGAAGAAAAGGAGGGGGGGGACCTCAGACTGACAGGCTCTTGGGGGGGTGGATAATGAGCGCTATCTATTTGAATGCCGTGAAGCTAGCAGAGACGTTCCTCCAAGGCGCCTTGCTTTCAAGGCGGGAAAATCCCTCACCTCTGACCCTGTCGTTCCCTAAAACATCCCAGTTATCGGCAATTACGCATCCCAGTCCACAGCCGCTGGTGCAATCTGACCCTGGCACAGTGCGTCTCAGCGGGAGGGTGAGGGGAGCTGCCGGTCCTCAGGGCCTGGTACCCGCTGGGCTAGCCAGCACTAATGCTACTGCTGCCGCTACAGCTAACGACATGCTAACAACCGCTAACAACAGTCATTTTCGTGTAAATGACGGACGACTGGAAATGGGGGCCCTGCTCCCCGATCAGAGCGGCTCTGCAGCAGCGGGCAACACCTCAGCGCATGCTGGCAGACGAGCCTTTCATTTCCCTCCTAAAATGAGTACGAGACAAGTGAAAGAGTATGAGAGGGAGGAGAGGGAGAGATTGAGAGGGAGGGGGGAGGTAAGGGGAAGGAGTTAGCATCAATTATTTTCTGAATGTGCGCAAGCATCTTAAATGAAAGCCAGTGAATCATGTGTATCATGCAGGGAGCCCAGGTGTGTGTGTGCGTGTGTGTGTGTGTGTGTGTGTGTGTGTGTATCTGTGTATAAAAGGGGCTTTAGTTAGTACATATTATCCCCTACATCGGTCAGCAGGCCACTCATCTTCCACTGAAATGATACCGCAGTGAGTAAGCTAAGCAGTAGACCATTTAATCATCTTAAAAGTGTAAAGTCTGTGTGTAACTCTGACCCCTCTCTCTACTGGCAGACAAACACACATGCTGCCTATATGTGTGTTTATTTTTTGTTTTTGTTTTTTTGCATGGGAGCTATGTTTCAGAGCATACATTTACCGTTTGTGGATGTGATAGGGTGCTTTCTAGTGGATTTTTTTTCTCTCTCTCTTTTTTGTGGTTTACTCCCCAAAATGTGCAACCCTCCCAGCATGTGGGCAAACATACAACCAACACCCTGCTCTGTGAAACACAACCTAATTAATTCCTGTGGGCTCAAGAAAAAAAAAAAGAAACACAATAGCCAATCAACTAAGGAGTCTGGACTACCCCCCACCTTCACAGACACACACACACACACACACACACGTGCACGAGCACACAAACGTTCACACATGCATATACACGTCCCAGTTGTCTCTCCACCTCCTCCCATTCACACAGTCTCCTGCTGATGCATGAACCTGCAGCGGTTCTCCACTCTGCTGCGCTCCTCCAGAGATGGAGGGATGTGCATGTGCTCTCAGGCGCTCTCAGGCAGCCAAACCTCACACAAGGAGGTGCATTCTGGGAAGGAGGAGGATGAGGAGGAGGAGGGAGGGCAGGAGAAAGTCGAACGGGCCTGTCGGCAAGCAGAGGTGGGGCACCTTGCTTGGTGTCATGCTGTGCCATACCATGCCATGCCATGCCATGCCGCACTCTTGCCTTGTACCAGAGACTTTGGGAGGCGGGTGACAGTGTTCTCACCCAAGCTCCGGTGCAGCTGCGGTGGCAGGGGCAGGAGAAGACATGGCTTCTCCCTTCAGATGGCCCTCCTGTGGGCCTGTCTGAGACATCGGGGGGGGGGGGGGGGGGGGGTGCCATGACAGACACTCTGGCAGGCATGTAGAGGAGGTATGTGTGTGTGTGTGTGTGTGTGTTGGGGGGGTGCATGTTTGCTCTAATATCTCTGAGAGAAGAAGGGCCTTGGGACCCCTCTTGATGGAAGCAGGCCTACAGTGGTGGGAGAAGAGTACAGGGCTGGAGGAGGTGTACATTTTCCGCTGTGCTGCAGTTAGACACAAACAGCCCTACTAATGATGCAAGGATGTGGGATGGGGAGGCCTGGGATCGGATCAGATGGGGGAGGGCTCAGGATTTAAGGAAGGGTACTAAGGATGGTTCCTTGGCCTCAGGTGAGAAGCCATCATCATCAGTGTCAGCTATACATTTGCTGGCATCTTTGATGGAGACCATTATGGCTTTCATTTCATTTACAGAACCATGATTTGTAAGTGAATTTCATTATATAAGATTATATTACATTCTCTTTATATTGTGATAATAAAATAATATAAATATTTCTTTGCCTATAAAATCATCTTTTGATATACTATACACAAGGTCCTCATTGGATGTAAAAGTCAATATACTAGCTTGGTTTTTTTTTTTTCGCTGGAGATGAATGTCAATACAAAATTCCTGTTTTTGTTGCAGGCTGGAAAAATCTGAGGGTATTTTGAGAGAGGGGGAGTCTTCATTTTAGCTCTCACCTTCATAAGGGAGTAGCGGCATTCAGTGCTTCTTTGTGATGAGCATTGTGATGCTGTAATGTATTCTCATGTTATTCCGCTGGGCTGCGTGAGGAAGAAAGACTCCATGTCATGCTTGCGGTTGCTGAAATCTCCCATGATGCCTCTTCTATTATGCCCTTTTTCTGTGGAAGCTGGCATCTGCGACAGTCTGCGTTTTTCACACAACTTCACACTCCCACTCCACCCCCCATCCCTCCTCCCCTCTTACTCCCACACCGTCTTTTTCCTTCTTCACATGAAAATAATTTGATCCTCGCCATCTGCCTCTGTCCGTGATGGATACATGTGTAAAGATGCACATCTCTGACAACAAAGTGCTCTGCCTGCGAACCAGAGAGATAATAGGATGTCACTGTCGCTGCCCAAGTGCGCCAGGGTGTTTTGGCTCGGCTGAAGTGACATTTGAGAGGGGTCTGGGGACCGCAGGGCTGACAGTGCGACAAACCACGCATTATCTCCCACGCCTTAAAATTCAATTCTATGCTTGACACTACATGAAATTAGCTTTGGACAGATGACTGATTGGTCTTAGACTGGTAGGTTTGTAGTTCACCACACACAGACACTTGAAAGACAGGTCTGCTGTTGCCCAATGTAGCAGATAGAGTAGAGCTTGTATTGAACTCTTAATGGGTCACAAGGCGCTCAGCATTAATGATAATCTACTTTTATGGCACTAGATTTAAGAGCCATTAGTGACACAGGAGACATGAGTTTTAGCTTAGCACCAGTCTCTGTTCCCTGATTAGGCTGATCAATAGCTTTGGCAAGAGCCTCTGTGGTATCAAACCCATATTTCTTTATCTCTGCCCGCAGGCAATCTATAAAAATTACCTGCGGGGACACTCTCGCCTGGTAAGGCAGCAGCCTTCATGTCATTCAATTCAACCTTGCTGCTGCTGCTCCCTCTCTCTCTCTCTCTCTCTCTCAATGCCTCTGTATGTCTGATGTCCACAAAAGGGCACCATTACACACAGAGTGTATTGACAGCTCGGCTGACTCACGTTTGGGCCTCTGTTTCTGAGATATGTGTCAGTTTCACTCTCTCTCTCTCTCTCTGTCTCTCCCTCCATCTCTCGGTATGTCTTACACACACACATACACTATCACTCCATTTCTTATTTCTTTCTCTCTCCATCTTGTTATCTCCTCTAATCAACTCTCTCCACCTCTCCCTCACTCTCTCTATATCTCCCTCTCTCTCCCTCTCCAGCTCTTAGTCTACCTCTCTCTCTTTTACCTGCTCTGTGAGTGACAAACAGTGCTCAGGGCCTCAGTGCTGTGGGACCCACGGACGGCAAGTGAAAAATACACAGCTGTTCTCGTCCTCTACCCTCTATCCCCCGCTCTTTCTCTCCTTCATTCTCTGTGGTCAATGAGTGTCAATCAGGCCCTGGCCCTGGCTCTCTCGTTCTTTCCTTCCTTCCTTCCTTCTTCCTTCCCTCTTTCCCCTTACTTCCTCCCTAGTTCACTCGTTCCCTCACCTGCATGCTCAAACTGGCCGATCATGCTGGCAACAAGTCTTCGCATCGGATCCTCAGAAAACAATTATGACTGGGCTGTTGTTCGAAAATTGATTCCCGGGTTGGAGAGCTTGAACGCAGGCGTGTGAGAGAGAGAGAAAGAGGGAGAGAGAGAGAGAGAGAGAGAGACGAGGCCTGCATCCTCTTCCTCTCCTCGGCAGGCTGCTGGGGTCCCTGCCATGGGAAGCAATTACTGCAGCACGCCAGCTGACAGGCTCATTCCACTGCGAGCCGGGCCGGCCTGATCCTTCGGGCGCTCTCTAGGCAAATTGTATCCGCCCGCACTCATCTCCTGCCTCTTACCAACTGTTGGCTTCTATCAGGGAAATAGATTGTTCCCTTTGTTCCCCCGGCGTGTTGCGAGGAGTGGGGATGGACACTCGTGTGTGCTTTTTTTTTCCTTTACAGCAGGTAAGGTGCTGCTTTAATTTTAATGCCCATGCCGTCAGCCCTGGCCAGTGGGGCATAAGGAGAGGCCTCTGCCCTGCTGCCCTAGGAACTGGAGTAGAGCGGAGAAGAGGAAGGCCGGACCTCCATCAACTTGACAGAAACTCATCCATAGTCTGCACTCCAGAGCAAAGGGTTGAATGGCTGACCACTATTTTTTATTTCTTTTTTTTTGTCTTTGCCTTTTATTATTATTTTTTTTCTGTTCTCCTTGTCTTTATCTTATTTACACATGAACAGCCAGCCAGTTTGCAATGCAGACACTAATTTATCTAGAGTGTGAATATTTTGAGTGACCTTAATAACTTTTCAATCCAGTGATGCAAAACAAAAAAGTATGTACTTCAGACTCACAGCAGATATGGTCTCTGGTTACTCTGTTATGCGAAATACCTATGCACTTGGCATGGTCTGTACACAATGCAGGAGTATATTTGTACAGATGTGTGTGTTCATTTAGCTTGTTATGTGATTCATGTTCCTTCATTTAAACATTTTTTTGCAGTCAGAAATCATGCCAGTGCTTTGATTGAGCTCACAGAAGCACATTGTTTTCGACCAAACACTTCCCCAAAGGAATGAAAGGAAAGAAAATCAATTTTGCAGAAGTCAAACATTTTCAGGTTTGACAATATGCCTGTGTTTCATTAAAAGGAAGGGGGAACCAATTGCAACCAGATCCAAAGACTCATCTGTCAATTTAGTTATTAATTTAATAAACACATCAAGACAGGGTTCAGTGAATGCTTTAATCACTGTAATTAATGCGCGCGCTGCGCGCCACTCTCCCTCCCTTTCTCTTCCTCTTTGCCTATTCTGTGTGGGAGAGGATAAATAAATTAAAATATATACCGCCATCGACTAATTTTCATGCAAATAAAGCCGGAACAAAGCAGAGAGGGACCGTTAATCATTGCCAGCGCTTCACCACAAATCCCCAATGTGCTTAAAGCTGTCCATGGCGCAATTAGAGAAGAGGAGGAAGAGGGGGAGAGAAAGAGAGGGGGAACCAGGGAGAAATGTAACAGCGCAAGCTGGGGGAGACAGAAACGGCTGTCACTTACTCATTGTCATATTAATTCAAGCTTCTTTTTTTCTTTCGCGGCGCCCTTGCACTGTCACCTGCTCCCGTCGCTGCTGTGTGCTGGGAGGGAAAAGCCTCGCTCTCTCCAGGACGGCTGCGATAATGGGAAAAAGAGTGCGCGAATGGCAACAGCAAAAACATCTTACACTTCCTTATAATTACCTGACCTGTTGCTCGGCGTCAGCTAGCTGCAAAACACCTTGGCTTCATGTCAGGCGCTGTATGGGCAAGCTCGTCTTTGATCAGGGCACGCGCTGCAGATGTCAGCATTACAGTCTCTTAATTGACTTTCAGGGCAGATGTTAAAGAAGAAAGAAAACACAGGAACAGGCATGGCGCCCGCCCGATGCTATCAAGCTGCAGACAGGCCGGAGTTGTAATAGCCGGGGAGTGAACTGTGAGTGTAAAGAATTCAATCGTTATTTCTAACCTTTTGTGATGAAATCAAACAGAATTTCACAAATCTTATATGAGATGCTTTCATTTTTCTTTCAATTCTTTTGCAGAATTAGTAGCCTGATAGGACAAATGATGGAATCATCGTATGAAGTACAGAGGATCCAGATTAGGCTACTTACAGTTGACCACTACACCTGACTAGATCGGCCTCCATTACACAGCATGGTAATAATACATAATTTTCAAAGGTTTAATAACTAGCATAAGAGGCAAAACATGGGTTAAAGTAAGCCGGCTCCATTACCTTTGGGCTGAAAGCCTAGTTTTTGATCAGCTGCCTATATCAGCGAAGTGGAGATAGGCCTTGTGGCCATACTGACCTGCATATAGCAGATCTTTAATGGTAAATTTAATGGTAATCTAGACCAGGGCATCATTGGGCTGAGGCCCACTCATAGAGCAGAATTTTTTTCAAGGACCCCTCATAATTGAAACAAAAATTTGACAATATAAGATTATAGCCTTTTATTCTTTCAGATGGTTTTTAAACTCCTATTCTAAAAACGTGTTTTCCTGATACCACAACCAATTTAAATAGGCATGCTATCGTTTTGATCATTTCGTATCGTTTTATCGAGTTTTGAAAGGATTCATTTTTCTGTCAAATCTAGGCCTAATGTGTTCAAAAAATACTGTTTGTTTCATATAACTAATGATAACTAACATTCATTTTTTCTTGCAGTTAACATTAATGCCCCAGAAAAGTGCTTTGACAGAACGATGTAATAAATTTGTTACCAATGTAATGCTAATGGAAGTAATGAGCACAATGCGATTGGGCTCTATACTGATCTCCAGTATTTTTCTTCCCATAAGACAAGTTTATACTTTGTAGCAAACTTTTTCATGGACCCCCTAGCAATATGCTGCGAACCCCTGGGTGTCTCCAGAAACAAGGATGAGAAACAATGATCTAGACTGACCCAAACTACCCTGCCCATAAATGTAACAGAAAAGGAGAGAAGAGCAGTAGATTTTCAGTATTTAATTCCTTAGTCTATGACTACAGTGGGTGTGCCCCTGCGTTCTGGCACTAAGCTTAGCTGCTTGCTGTGGTTTAAGGTGTAAAAAAAGTAAAATGTAAACTCCAAAGAAATACCCTGCAGCTACCAGTCAACTGGTCAAACGCACATTTTGTCATTTGTCTATCATAGTAGGTGTGCTGGACCCTGGTGCCCATCACATGCATATAATGGTTCTGTGAAAAAGGCAAATGCGATTTCACCATGGTGAGGCTCACCTTGCAACTTCTATTCTGCAAATCAGTGGCTGCTGTTGCTGGTGCCAAAGTGCCAAATTTGTTAAAGACTAATCCAACAGCCTCCTGCACCTGCTGCCGGACTCAAAACTCAGCCCAATTTCTCCAGCTATCAAAAATAGTTTTAGCCAGCCCACGCTAACAGATAAGCACAAAACGTAGGCCTGTGTCGATAATCATAGAGCAAATAGCCATCACGAAACACTGCAACTCATTAGAGGCCTTCACAGTATGGATGACACATTCACTTGCATTTATAGAGCTCATCACTCACTCATCATGAATGGCACAGCAGCATGGTTACCACTGGCACAGGTTACAGTAGAGGCATTTTCTAACCTCCAACCTTTCCAACCATTTTCTGCTGTAGAACACAAGAGCCCTGGCCCTGTCTGCCAAAAAAACAACAAAAAAAATTAGAAATAGTTATTAGGGCACTTATCAGAGTCAGAGGGTAGTCAGGAGGCACAAGAGCATGCATAGTTCACATGCCTGGTCTGGTCATAGCCAGGGTAGACATTCCATAAAAATGAAATATGTAACTTCTGCCTGCAACCACTACCACTAGTTCAGTGTTACACACTCCTAAAGGTAATTATTACAGCTATGGAGAAGCGACTCACAAACTCTGCACTTCACGCATAAAGTTAAAGTCTAAGAAAAAGAGAACCTTATTTGGGATTTTTAATCACAGTTTGTTTCATCCCTGGTGAATTTAAAGCATATGGTTCCTGGTGCCCCTTGCTCTTGAAATTGAATTTAAAGGAAGGCAATAATCAAATTGCTTGGGTTTTGTTCATTTCTGTAAAATGCAGCGAAAAGAAAACAAACAAGGAAAATATGGTTGATTATTGCCACTCAGATTTACATAATGACCTTATTTGCCTTAACATTGTCCCCCATTAGTGAGATATTATGCAGGGTCCAGTATATAATGAACAAACTGGGTGCCGTTCCACAAAGGGGACTGACATGTCCCTTATTACTTTTACACTAAATGGAGCAAATGATGAAATTTCTGTTTGGAGATTACTTACTGTAGCCTTGATGTCAAAGTGAAAAGTGTGAACTCTTTTAATATTTGATTGTTTCTTTTTTTTTTCAATCCAATTTCATCCAATTCATCATTTAGTCCTCTAATTTACTCATTCCTGTGACATGTTTTGTGATCTGTCCTCTGGATTTCTGGACTCTGTATTATTGGGCGTTCTTTTGATGTCTGGCTATCTTTTTAGCCTTTTTTGACCACAGTGGGAGTCAAAACTTTTTTTTCCCCTTCAACAGCTTGTGTTTTTCATCTTGGCCAAGTTCTTTGGACAGAGTGATCTTCATGGCTACGGAATTATGGAATAACAACCTTGAAAGCCATGTGATTAGTCTGCTTTGCCTCGGAGAGGTCACAAGGTCCTCTATCCTGCTTCTTAGTTCACTGTAATTGTTTGTTTATAAGTAGAACCCTTATTAAAATGCTCTTTATACAATTAAATTATTTGGTTGAATTTACAAAACAAATCTCTATTTGCTTCGGCTTGTGCAATAAATGACGTCCTGCTTGCCCGCAAACTAAACTTGAAGCACAAAAATGGAAGAAGGATGAGGTAGTTAGCTCTATGTAGTATGGGTAATACCCTAGAAATGAGATGCAAAATATACAGCAACTTCCTTGTTGTGGACTGCCATGTTCCTGGGCAGAAAATAGCTATGGTGGTGCATCACACCAAGCTTGTTAAAAACTTTTGGGAAGCAATTGGTTCAGTACAGCAAAAAAAAAAAAAAAAAAAAAGCACCATTGTGTTGTGGATTACTCGCTTGACATTACTTAAAAAAAATAGCAGAATTGTGTTATGAACCTGTGTTTAGTGTCGTTACATATCTCAACTTGTTATTATTTACAGTTGGAAAATGACAATTGCGCGTTCAGACACACACAGACACAGAAAAAAAAGGAGTCGTCAGAGGGGAATATTCATTACGATTCATGATCTGCACCCGCAAATTGCATCAAGCTTATAAAATATTTCTTCCACTTGTTCAAAGGCTTGTTAGAGCTTAAATTCAATTACAGCTCACACTGAAGCGCACTGTCAGGTCGTCTTAGCAAATCATTAGTCAAGGGTTTATTCCTGGGCTGGGTGCAAGAGCGCTGGCCTGACAAGGCCTAATTGTTGTGAACCAGCTAAAGGTCTCCTAATGAACCCTGCTATGTGGCGTAGAGCCTATAGCCCGCTCCAGCCCTGAACATTTCCAAAAACTTTTGCCAGATCAAAGCCACGCAAGGGCAGACCATTTGCTAAATTGTCAGTTTCTAGATTAAACTCACCCGAGACCATACAAGAAATCTACGTTTATTTTTTTATTTCTTTTTTTTTCTGTTTTACATTTTCTCTTGCCCTTTTCTTTTTTTTTTAAAAAAAAGAATAGAAGTATGGTGGCAAAAAGGGAGGGTTTGCCTTGACTTGCAGTGTGTTTCATCTCATGGTGAAATGGATGGATGGACATATTAATTAAATATAGTATCGAAAAGAGAGAGATAGAGAAGGAAAGAGAGAGAGAAAAAAAAACTGATTTTGAGGCAGGCCAGCTCCTAATGATTTGAGCAGGGGCGCTGTTTTGTGTTGTTTGGAAGGCTCAGTCACCAGGGTGTTGTGACCAAAGACTTAGAGCACAGATTTATCCAGGCTGTATCTATTTCGAGTGATGCACCGATAAATAAGATGTAACCTGCCAGAAAGAAGGTAGGTAGGCACAGGTATCCTTAATAAATGGCTGATTTGAGTTGTGCTGAGGTAATTGGAGCAGGCATGGCTCATCCACGGTAGGATCCTTCATTACAGTACAAAGGTGAAGCAACCACTGCCACCACTTATTTCATGTCTTCTGAGGAGCATTTTCATCCAAGCCAAGCCATACAACTAGGCTTGTAAATAAGGGAATACGCTGATAATGACTTTATCCCACAGTCTGTGTTAAAAAAAAGCCACATGTTTTTGCCATTTGTACAGCTGATAGTAGAACAGCCCAATGATTATTACACCTACGTCTTGTGGGTATTGCTTGACTCACTCTGTGACTCCAACTTTTGCAGTACCACAGTTTGCTATGGAAATGGGTGCGGATAAGCAGGACGGTACATTGAGAGTCGGCTTTTTGCAGCTCTGCAGGGTTTTGCGAGGGCTGTGCCCTAACTCTGGAGGTTTCATTTAGTCTGGTGTTATTGTCTCATTATAGTCTGCACTACACCCGCACAGCGGTATAATGTTAACCTATTACAATACTGGTGTTATGTGTAGGCTATCACTATTCAGGTAGGCTTTCCACAAAATAAGGAAACACTGTTTTGTATAGACTTTTCATTCAAAATTGTATAATTAAATTACCTACATGTAAAAAAAGTTGATGAATGATACAAGTGTAATATTAAAACAACTTTACTATAAATAATGGCTTCAAAAATTCATATGTATAGTTGATGATAATTCAGATATAATTGAGGAATAATCCAGGACCTGTTAAAAGATTGAGACTATGTTTAGATGGCAGTAGTGGCTCTTGAGTAGTTTAGAAGAGCTTTCATGTCAGAATATTTGACATGAAAAGATTAGGACTAAAGAACTCTGACAGCTCAACTCCACAAGAGCTACACTTCTGGTGATGTTTCTGATACCCATTTCCATTTTCAAGGCCCACATATCACATTGGGAAATTGAATGACTTCCTTCTCTCTCCTAACTCAAGTAGTTGTTGTAAACCAGTATGTCAGTATGCTTTTGCATGTTTATTTAAGGACAGTTTCCTCAGAACAACTCAGGGTTAAGTGCCTGGTTTTTAGATCAGCTCTAAGTTAGCCCAGCTCCTTGGCCACTATGCATGTACACACAAGGGTTATATCTAGGTAATAGACTGATTAGTATTGGACACTTACACTTAAAAGTACTTAAATTGGCCTGTTTTCCTACTTTCACAATAGCAGCAGTAAAGCAGTAAAGGGTCATAGCATACCATCCTTACATAAACTAGAAAAACAAAACAAAAACAGTATGTTTTTCATGCTGCCGAGGAATTGATTTTCATAGCAGCCCTTGAGCCCGAAGCAGCAGCAGCTTTTTTTTTTTTTCTCAAGCGCACTGGGTGTGTCGCTGCATTTCGTCAGAATACCCCAGACCCACAATCAGTCTAAACCAGTTCAAATAGCGCCGTTCAATCTCTCAACAGCTCAGGCTGGTGGGGAGCTCCATAAAAGCATGCTAAGTGCGCTAAGCTCTCCTCGCTCCTGCACAGTTATAGCTCTTTTTCCTAGCCCTCCTCCACCCCACGTCCCTACCTCCCACACACCCTGTCTTCTCCTCTTCCCCACTCTTTACTGCTACCCTGGTGAGTTGTTCACTCTAGGCAATGTGTGCTTTCTCCTCAGTGTACTAGACTGTGCTGTGTACATAGATCTTATTGCGAATTGGTCCCTTGGTGTCGCGCTGGAAAGACACTTGGACAGATATGCAAGGAAGGGGGGAAAGGGGATTAATGTCGGCAAATGTAAGAAAACACCCAAGCGGTCTCAGCTCACTGGAACCTCAGCATGTTTCAGGAAAGAAAAAAAAACAGAATCGCTGGTAAATGAGGGAATGTTTCTCAAAAAAAAAAAAAGAAAAAAACTTCAGCAAGCCTTATCACACAGCTCATGAAAATTCATGGACAACTACCTAATCAGAGGTCAACTCTGACTTCACAGAGATGTTTTCAAAACAACCTTCAACCACACGGCCAGCCAATGTCACAGCTGGCGATGATGTGGTCCATTTGGCCACAGGCTTAAAAGCAACCGTTGTCTAGTTTTCAGCGTAACCTTTATCCACCGCATCTGTGGCATAACAGCATTTACCAGTCAGTCATTTTTCTGTCTGTCTCTATATATTCTTCAAAGACTAAGAAAAGGTTAGCATGGGAGGCAAGTTTGACGTTTTCAGTACAGTAAGACAATACATGAAGAGTATGATTGCATAGTAACTGTTCAAAAACCTCAACGTGCTAAGGTTGGTACACCAGATTTATCAGGTAAAATACAAAGTCAATACAAACTCAATAAAATACAAACTCAATACAAACTGTTCTCAAAAGCTGAGAATTTTTTGTGTAATTTTATTTGACAAGAAGGAGTGTAAGTTAAAATTCTGAATGCCACAACTTGTGTATGTACAGTGTAGTTCAGCTACTTCCAGCACAATGAGAGTATATATCAATATACTTCAAACAAATAATAATAATTAAAAAATCACAAAATCCTGAGAGATTAATCAGCAAAGCTGATTTAAAACATTTTAAAGCCAAGCAGTTCGGGGACAGCTGTCACTTGCAAACACATACCTAGTTTGCAGCAAATATTTTCCAGCTTCCTATTGGAACCGTTTCATCATCCTGTGACTCCAAAGCAAAAGACCCCAAGTGTATATGTACTGTGCAGTGGTTTGGCTTTGCTTCGAGCTGGAGAATGTTAGAGGCCTGTGAGTCTCACTTAGTCCACAGCTGAGGGAAGCTCAAGCGAGACACTCTGGGAGCAGCTGCCTGCGGACCGGATCCATGCCATCACACAACCGGATCAGCACCGAAACTCGGCAGATAGTACCTGATTGTGTGTGTGTGTGTGTGTGTGTGTGTGTGTGTGTGGTGTGTGTGTGTGTGTGTGTGTGTGCGTGTGTGTGCGTGCAAGAGGGTTGGGGGGGGAGGAAGGGGGGAGGATCAATTATGACAGCATCACACTAGTGACCTGTAATGCAACAGCAGTCTCTCTCTTTTTGCTCCCCACAGCTGGCCAAGTGCATAAGAGAGGAGAAGAAGGGAGAAAAAAGCAAAGCAAAGCTAAATCTATGTGAGAGATGAAGCGCATTAGTCCGCAAGTCACAGCAGAGGTACTGATGGAACCTTTTAGAGGCACAGTGCTGCTGAGTGAAAACACAGAGCGTTCTCGGCTGATGTCATTGCACAGCTGTTGCCTTAATTATGCTTCGCTGTGACACGAAAGCCCCTCTCGGCGTGCTCGTTCTCCCCTCTGTGGAACAAGGCTTCTTCTAAATGTGTGTTCATGTTTCTACCCCTCTCCCTCTCTCTGTCATTCTTCTCTCTCTCTCTCTCTCTCTCTCTCTCTCTCATGCTTGCCTCTGGTCTTTCTTTGCCTCCTGAATCTCTGCACCAAGGGACCCGATGCCAAGTAACCTCTCACGCGGGCCACTTCAAAAGACCAGGCCCTCACTCGACACATTGTTAGGTTGTTGAGGAGATTGCTAGTCTTGCTGTTGCTGTTCGTCCATCAGTCAACTCACCCCCTCCTCGAGCCCCCAGCCAACATGCCTTAAAGCCCCCCCCCCTTGTCCTGTCTCCCTCTCTGGGATTGCTACACTAAACAGCTGTTTAGAAGTGTTCCATTCTGTGATCTTTAGAGCATCCACTGTTTAAAATTCATCTCTCATCATGTAAAACCTAAGCATTTTTTTTTCCACCCCAATTTGTGGTTATGAGAGTCCATTTGCGTGACCTGTCTCTCTCAACACATTTTAACACCCCCCCCCCCTCAAGAGTGCTCGTTGTTGTACAAGCAGAAACACAGTTTTTCACATTCATTTCTAAATCTTTCTCAACCGGGCAAGGATCGTGACAAGCATATTCCTTAAATTCACAAATTTTCTCTGTGTCTCTCTTAGCCACCGCTAAGACTGGAAAGCACTTACTTTACAGCTCACGAACACTTGGATTACGAGACCACCATAATGATGCAGAGAACAGAGCAACACACAGGCTACTAAATGTCACAGAAGTAAGGTCGGACATTTGTCACTGGCCCGTAGAGTTCAAGTGGCACTTCTCACAACAATGCCTGGGCAGAGTTTGGCCCCAGTGAGGCCCTTACTGTAGCTCGGCCTGAATTCCCCACTACAGAAAGACGGGCACCACATGGTTGGGGCTTAGCGTGAAGGACAGAAAGTTATTGGCTTGTGACAGCGAGTGCCAGCGAGGCTTTAGAGCGAAACAGGTGTTTCGCATTCCACTCCAGCAGCTTTGAGGCCTGGACCCTGTCCGTTCAACCCAGAAATGAAGCTCGACCCTCAGTGGACCTGGCCGAGCATCATATCCGAGGCCTCATCCGCACACTGCCGCTGCTGTGTGCTCGATGCGACTTCGCCCAGGGCAAGGCGAGAGTGCTTTGGTATTCCGATAAGCATGTGGTTAGGGCTGTGGAGCAGACACTGGCATTCCAGAGCTGAACTACGGCAGACTGCAATGAGAACACTGTCCCAGACCAGAAGCCGTATTGGTTGAGACTGTGAAAACAAACAAAGAGCAATACAAATGAGTACAGCATTAGGTGGAGAGGCAATTACTTGCTTAGAAATGACAGCAGGCAGTGCTGTCATTCCCCCTGTTTATCTGTCTCTTTAAGGTTTGGCAGCAAACTCCAAGGTGCATCATTTGGGCATATATACATTTACATCCTCTTACAGCCTCATCAATAGAGACTCACATTCCAGGGCTTAATGTCTGTTTATCAGCCATCATGAAGTTGGCTGGGTTTTAGCGATGCTAGAAAAGAAAATCTTTTTTTTTTTTTTTTTTGCAAACTTCCTCCATCAAATATTCAGCACAGAAGCTCAATGAAATGTCACGTCTGTGATGAGAGGCAAACAGCAAACTGTCAATGTTGACTTGATTAGGGGAGTGCAACTGAGGTGTGAGTTGACGAAGTGAGCTAACACTCTTCGACAGTTGCCGCAAATTTCCCCTTCGCTAATCAGAGGCAACCGTGCGCAGGAATCTGCAGCGTCGGCGGCGCCCCAAACGAGGAGAGACTTTATTATTACTTTAATTACCTTGCCTTCATTTCATTTCCCAGTAGCTTTCCAACAAGCCGCTGCTTTAAGTATGGAAGAAAAGAGAGTGAGAGTGAAGAGCAGGGAAAGAAGAAGACGAAGAGGAGGAGGAGGAGGAAGAGAAAAATGTGTCTTGTGCAGATACCCCCTAGTGATTCCGTAGCAGGCACAAAAAGCTGCCACGTATAAAATAACTCTTATTAAAGTCAATACATATACATAGTTCTGATGCATAATTTATGGCAGTTTCTGTGGCGGTAACCACCAACACCAGAGAATAGGTTTCTCTGACTTCTCTGTTTTGTATGGTTTTCAAAGTATTAGGCAGGAGCACTGTGTCGCGGTTGAGGAAATGAGAACAAACATGGAGAGAAGCAGTTTGGTGTTATGTGTGTACAGTACGCTTTGCGCACATTTCCTTGAATGAAATCTTATCCTCAAGGCAATCACATGAGTAGGTCACCAGAAAGTTATGGTGCGAGACGTGTGGAAATTACAATCTTTTGGGAGAATATTGCAAAGTGCTCGAGATGATACGGTGAATCAGTGAACATATTCCATGTCGTATTTAAATTTCACATTTGGCAGCCGTATGAATTTTCTTCACACTGCGCAATCATGCTTCCTAAATTGACCTTTCAGGAACTATTTGTGGTTTCACATGTTTGATTTATTATGTTAGTAATTTCCAGACAAATGTGCATTTTTTTATTGCTCAACTGTTCTTTGAATCTAAGATTATCAGTGAGAATGTGAACATAGTACTTTGTTTGTTACAATCTAAGATTATCAGTTTGAACGAGAACAAATTTAGTACAGTTTAAGTCTCAAATATAATATAGTTTAACTTCATTGCTGCTTTTTCTGCAGCTCCTTCGGTTCCTTCCGAGTTCTTGAAAGGACTCTAAGGAGAGAGAAAAGCTGCAATATAGTTGTCCTTGCCTTAAAAGGGGGGAAAGTAAAGTCTGAAAGCTGTTTGCAGTTAAACACCCAAGACAAAAACATATTTGTTCTCATCTCATTTATGCCTGTGCAGCTGACAAAGGGTTAATGGGCCAAAACAACTCAATTAAAAAAGTCAACAGTTTGGATTCCCATCATCAGGGGCTGGCCGGCATAGAGTCAGGAGAGTTGCACATTCCTTTCTTAAGTGCTCCATCTGGGTCCTCAACAGACAAAAGTTTTCCTTCATATTAGCTGTTTATTGTTCTGTGAGATTGATGCCGTTAATATCAGCCTTCAGAATGACAGATTATCATGGCGAGTTAATCAGTGCCATTAGCAGATAAATATCTGTAATTTAATTACCACAGTAATTTCTTTTACAATAATACGATTTACAAATGTAAGTGATTAAGTAATTAGCTTACATCTCCACAGATTACAATCCCTTAGAGTTCTGAGCGTCTGGTTTCTAAAGATTACAGTATTTAATTTAAGTCACTGTGTTTCTTTTTCTGTTTTTTTGTTTTTTTAGTTTCTGTCAATGGGAATCGTTTGCTCTTGGACAGCTCTTGAAGTAGTTCAGAAATGACCCTTTACATGCCTTGAATGGCCTCTCCCTTTTGGGCAGTCTTTCTCTATCTTTTTTGTCTCTCTCACTCTCTCTCTCTCTCTCTCTCTCTCTCTCTCTGTCTATATATATATATATATATATATATATATATATCCCTCTATCTCCAACTCTCTCTCTCTCTTTCTCTTTCACACACACACACACACACACACACGCATACACACTAACACACACACTTTCTCTCTTTCCCTCTCTCTCTTTCTCTCTCTCTCTCTCTCTATCTCTCTCATCCACCACTTTCCCAGCTCACGAGCAGACATGGCCCACAAGTGGTGCTCACTGGGGAAAAGAATGTCTTACATTAAATTCAATTGAAAAATGATGTGCACTTGATAAAATAAAGCCTGGCTCTGGGGCTGGCATATCTAAACAGCTATCAAGGATCCCTTTGTTGCTCCGCAAGCCTGGGCCCAAGGCAAAGTCTTGGTTTCAACATTCTAAAGTTATACTGCTTTATTTACAAAGTAATTTGTCGGTTAGTGTTGATTTCCTAAATGCGACATAAAAGGAGTGCGGCAGAAAGAGAGAGAGTGAGCGAGATAGAGAAAGAGAGAGTGAGTGAGTGAGGGAGAGAGAGAGAGAGAGAGATAGAAAAAATGGAGGGAGAAAATCATAGAAACAGCCGAGAATCAGACGAAATTGCTTCCATGTGTGCCCTGCTGCTGGAGCAGAATGGAACAGCGCATAGCTGGACCTGACCCTCTGAGCCGCCGCCAATTCAATTTGAAAGGCAAAGTTCTTTTAATGAAGGCCTAATTTTCATTGCCACTCTATTGACTTCAAAGCAGTTCAGGTTGCCAAACATAATTTCACTGGAGGTATTTTCAGGTGCACTGCAAATAGTTCATAAATAATTTCCCCATTAGTCTACTTCTCCTCCAAGGGATGGAGTTTTAAAGAAGGGAAAAAAAGAGGTGGGGGTGGTGTTGGTTGGGGATTTGAGAGGTGGTGGGATTTTGAATTGGGGGGGGAGGTTGAATGTTTGTTCTGTTTGGACTGAGGCCCCTGCAGTTCAGCAAGAGCCTAAGGAGTCAAATGCCACTTAGCTGCTCTGCAACTTCTCCAAAAAGCCTTGACGACCGACGCATAGCAGCGGTGCCCAAGCCTGTCACTCACCCCACCGGCTCCTGAGGAGAGGAGAGTGCTGTGAGAACTCAACCATTAGGGGATTAGTGAATTAAAATAAATCCAACTCTGAGAGAGAGAGAGAGAGAGAGAGAGGGATGGAGCCAGTAAGCAATGCGTTGTTGCTTATGACCACACTGCCACCTTGAATGGCTCGCCGGGCCCTTCACAGACACATGAGGCCTGCAGCGAGCACTCGCTGTTAAATGACCCTCGGCAGACAGCTTCAATTAGAAGTCCACCCGAGCAACAGTGAATTATGACACTGTCATAAAGCACTTCCCCAAGTATTCACAGATGGCTTCAACATTAGCCTGTTTTGTTGCATATAGCCACTGAGCTGTAAGGGATGTTGTATTTTTTTCCTTTAGTGTTTTTAATGGTAGTACATGCGACATATATGAGCTTTATGATTTGTTTAGCAGTAATTGAATGTGGTGGTTTGTTTATTTACTCATGTGTCAATCTTGTTGTCCTTGCTTGTTAACAGTGCGTTTTTTCAGGGGTTGAATTGGGTAACCTTTTAGTTCCTACTTTGACTGGTTTTCCCTCTTGACCAGATGGGTCGTAATTGCTGTAAAATTGCTGTCTTATTCCTTCCCATAAATAATCTTACTCCGTAGGATAACTGTATAATTCAGCAAAACCAACAATGAAATGCTAGACTTCAGTTATTTCCTGCGGTGATAGAAATTTTAGATATTCTCTTTTTCTCATTGTCCGTGGCAAGTTATGTTTAGAATGCATATTTCATGCCTCTTGTCAATTTCAGAATTTAATGGATTCTGAAAGCCTCCCAGATCCATGCAATCAAAGAACTAATTCAAGACAAACTAACAATAAAAAGAATATTGGCATCAAAGCACATGTGTTTCAAATTTCACAACATTCTTAAAGAATTATGTGAAGCTTGTGGGGCCTGTGTGTTGACTTAGCAAGCCATTAAACCAGTTATGCCTTTGTCGAACGCTTTGTAAAGAACTTCATAAAAAAAAAAAATAATAAAAAAGATCCGTCTGATAGGTAATAACGCAGAGGAAGTTGGGCTCACATGACTAAGAGATTTCCTGGACTCAACTATAAATTTCAGAAACAGAAGATTTGGGTGTCTTTTATACATGTTTCTCCCTTTCTCCTTTTTTTGTGTGTGTTCCCTTTTTAAAATGTTATTATTGTTCTTTAATTGCATTTCCTACCCTGCAGCTGACGATAACCTTTAAAGGAGAGAGAGAGAGAGAGAGAGAGAGAGGGAGGGAGGGAAGGAAGGTAAAATGGAGGGCCTGTTTTTATTGTAAGCAGCCAGGTATTCTGGCAATAAAAGTGTGTTGGTGTCATTGTACACATAACATGCTTAATGTGCAAACAGACCATAAATCACTGCTGCTAGCAGTGATATCTGATTAGGCTCAGGTAATTGCTGCACCGCTGGTGCCAGTGTTGCTCATGTGCCTTCGTGTGAACCCACGCTCAAGTTTGCTCACAGTTCTCACGTTGGAATTAGGCTTTGTGTGTTGTTATGGGAGGAAAAAAAAAGATGGAAAGCTCAAATTGTAGGAGTCACACACGCACACGCACACACACACACACACACACACCTGCATAGATGTGCACACACGCTCACACACAGACAAATGCACATACTATGTACACACAAAAAAACACATTAGACACATTCACAAGCAAACTTACACACACTATATCTAAAATAGCTTTTTTACCTGAGCCAATCAAAGACAAAAAACACTTTATCGCGTTAGAGTTTACCCAAGGCTTAACTCATAATCATGGTGCAATTTGGTAGCAAGCCTGTGTGCCTGTATCCAATTACAGCATGGAGATATGACCTGCCTACATGTTTACTCTCTCTCTCTCTCTTTCTCTCTCTCTCTCTGGCTTTAGACCATGGCCACTTGTCCCTGTTCCCTCTCCCCTCAACTGACCCCTGTCACTGTCATACACACTCACCAATATGTTCCCTGCTCCATAAGTCGAGCCGACTGACATGTGGAGGGTGGCCTGTGTCCAAAACCTTGCCTTGACCTCCATAAACCTTTAAAGTCCACCCGAGGACGTTGCAGGTCAAAGGTTTGTCGCAAACGCTTTTTAACACCGGGGCCTGTGGATGGTACTCCGGCCTTGCCCCACGACCACCACCACCACCCCAGCCATAACCCCACCCCATATCATCCCCAATAAAAGTTACCCACTCTCTCCCCACGCCAGACAGATAGTAATTGGGTATTTCCTCTCAGCTCCCCTGCTAGCTCCATACCGACTGTCTCTGTGAATTAATGCAGGGCCTCCTCTGGCTACTGGTCATCGGTTTAGGATTACATGGCCTTTTCTCTACTACACTGTAGGACTGTCCACATCGAGGCAGATAGATACGTCACAAGTGTGCGAGTGTCTACGTGTCTTGTCCTTGTGTGTGTGTGTGTGTGTGTGTAACAAGTGTGTGTATGTCTATGTTTTGTCCTTGTGTGTGCTTTGTTGTAGTGCAATACAGTTTGGAGGAGTAGCAAGAGAATTACTGGACTAGCTTAGTGTGTAGTGATGGTATCGTTGGCTAAAATGAATCCTACTGCCTGCTGCTAAATCAATAGACCAGTGTAGGTCAGTGAGTAGATCCGTGTCGTGTTTTCCTATGTCAGCTCATTGTTTTGGATCAGATTAATAACAGCAGAGGGTGATGTTACGGTTGATTCACTAGCACAGACACCTCAATTTAGCTGGACACACAAACCTTAATTAATGAGTTGTTATTGGAGGGGAGAGGGAGCCCTTGCTATCTGCTAAATACACACAGCCGGCAGACTAATGAGCTTGCTGTGCACACACACACACACTTTCACACACACACACACAAATCCATGCCAGTATATCAGCAGTACACTCTCAGACACACACTAGAACACACAGAAGTACTTTCTTATACGCAAACACATGCTTGCACACACACACACACACACACACACACTCGCTCACTCACTCACATATATATACTGTCAAACAGAAATACACACAAACATGGACTTTTATCTATTCCTCTGTGCTGTTTAAATACACACACACACATACTCACACACACACCCACACACACGCGCAAACACAGTGTTATGCACATAGTTTCACCTGAGGGTGGCAGCACTGTTGGCATGTCCTTTGAGCAGGCGGGCAGCTCGAGGTCTGCTGGGCTGTGGCCACTGCTGCCTGACAATCCCCTGAGAGTGGGGGCCCGGCCCCATTCCACAGACTAGGCACAGGAAATGAGAGCTTGACCTCTACTTCAGTGGGAAAAAGAGCCTTGCCTCAGCACCAGGACTGCCACACTAGAAGCAATTCCTTTCTCCCACAAACATACCCCAAAAGCAAGCCACAGGAGCCTGTCCCAGATGGCCATCATCTCTCTGATAATCCTCTAATCATGATACTTCGCAATCATCACACACATTACACACATTTTCAGTATTCAGCACTGAATTCCGGTAAACTAGCTGGTGCCCTAAAGGGAAACCAGGCACACTTTTTATGCGTTTTAAGTTAATTTACCAGCTTAGGAGTCACTTTGATGGTTAAATGGCTCATCATAGGATGAATGAAGACCCTCTCAGCCACCCTCAGGCTCTTTTTGCACATTTACAGCGCTTGCAAGGTGACAACGGGGCCCTGACGTGAATGAAGCTGAAGCTGTGTTATTTACGAGCCTTATGAATCGCTTTTTACCTTGTTAGTCAACATAACTCTTTGAAAATTATCATCTCTGGTTGCAAAAACAAATCCAGAATTCAGAAAATCCAGAATTTAGGACGTTTTGTTAATTACAAACAAATCAGTGACTGAAGAGGGAGCGCCATAGTTAAAAAAAATCACAGACTTGTATGTCTTTAAGAGTTAGATACCAAAAAAGTGTTATGTGTGATAAATAATCATGCTTTTTTGGACAGTAGGGTCAATCTTATACAATGGTAATAGTTCATTGTGCTGTATTTTCCTGTATAGCTTTTTTTTAGGTCTCTTGTTCCCAAACCCTATTCATTATCCTAACACATTCGTCAGAATTTCATTTTGGTTCAAAGCTCATTTTTTAAAAAACCTCATGGCCCCAGTCTTAAAAGCGGCCCTCCCAAATGATGGGACTGTAATTCAGGCCGGCAATAATTAAATTTAAGGATCACTCATTCTCAGTCATCAGCTTCAAACGTTCCTCACTCCTGGATATCTCCTGCAGATTTTCATTTTTTTCTCCATAACGCTTTCTAATCATAAATAATCACACAAAAAGACATTCAATTAAATTATTCTCAAAAGTCCTAGCGTTATGATTAAAAAAGAAATTCTCTGGTCTTCTGATAACTAGTCGGGCTAAAACATAATTGCTCTCTAGCGACTTTGATGCCAGTCGGAGAAGCTTGAGGTTTAAGTTCTCTTATTAGTGGAGTTCCGTTGGAGTGTTAAGCTCTCACCCACACACACACACACACACACACACACACACACACACTCCTCGGACGACTTAGTTTTGAAAGCCGGCGATACAAATGTGGAGAATGTATGCAAGCCGTCGTAGGGTCTTTGTTGTTAAGCTGTTTGCTAATTGGAAGTGTAATAATCTTTGAAGCTGAGTGACAATGCTGTATAATGTCTTGATGAGCAGCTGTTTGTGTGTCGGAGTGAGAATAAGAGTTGTGCATTAAAGATACATCAGTGAGCAGAACTCTGTCTCCTGTCAGCATTTGAGGACTGATGCTTCGCTCTGATATGTTGTTTAATTGTTAAGTTATGGTAATACACTGCTATCCGTCTTTTGACCGCCAGATCAAGATATTTCAAGTACAATTATCATCGATTTCACACTTCATGCGTTGTTGCTGTGTAGCATGTTAATTATTAAAGTTTATACTGCTAGATTTTCCAAGCCTAAGAAGCCTTGAACAAAACTAAATTTCCACACTTGATGTGTGTGGTGTATTGTAATAACTATTGTTGCTTCAGTTGGCTTCAGGCAGACCACTCTTACTCTATTACCTTGCAGAGATGCGTTGAATTCAAACTTCTTTGAAGTGCTTAAGACTCTTATCACAGCTTTGCATGTGTCTTACACTTGATAATTTGTTGTAGACTAGGGAGGCCATGCCCGTGTGTTGCTGAGGCCCTGGATACGTGGATTATACCATTTTTAACAACATGGAATAGGAGGTAAAGCTTTGCAACGTTTTGCCATCAGAGCCAATCAGTGATAATGGTGGTAATTGGAGGTGTTGAGATTTCTTTGACTGGTTTGAAGGAATTATTGATGTGATATAGACGACCAAACCCCCAAACCCACGCACATAACACCCACCACCACACTAAAAAAGTTATTTTTCTCTTCCCTTGCCAACCAAGATTACTGCATAAGGATTTTCCCTTCGTGAAAGAAATTGCATTGACCTCTTCTATCTATTGCTTCCATGTGTGAGCAGTTATCTCTCTTGCAAATGGAAATGAGAGCCAAAATTGCAACAAATGGGGCCATGCCACTGACTGCAGATGTTCCCCCCACACACCCCCACCCCCTCCTGTTTTTTTGGAGAGAGTACACATGCCCGATTGAATTAACTTTAACCCCTCCGTCGACAGAACAGACATCTCTTTTAGAAAACCTCCACTTGGCCAATTTGTTTCAGAGTGGAAGCTTTGGTGAGCAGACTGTATCGCATCGCGAGGCAAATGCATTGTGATGGTATTAAACACCTGAAGGAGTGTATGTGTGTGTGTGTGTGTGTGTGTGGTGGGGGGTGGTGGATATCTTCGGGGGTCTGTCCAAGATCAGCCTACCTCCAGTGGCTTACCCCTAGCAAAGTCATCCCATTCACCCCCACACTCCCCCGCTCAACCCCCACTCTCCTGGTCTGTTTGAAGAAAGTGAAAGGAAGGAAGGAGGTAAAAGAAAGAAAGAGAGGGAGAGAGAGAGAGAGTGCACTAAACGAGAGAAAAATGAAGGGATGGAAACAAGAGCAAAGGGGTTTTGAAGGAAAACACCTGTTGGAGCTGCAACGGCTCCTCTAGAGCTGGGATGAAAGTGTACGACTCGACCGGGAGAGACCGAGGTGGGCCAAAAGGTGGAGTGAGAGTTGGTGGTGTGTGTGTGTGTTTGGGGGGATTGGTGGTATGTGTGTGTGTGTGTGTGTGTGTGTGTGTTGGGGGGAGGGGTGGGAGTTGGTGGTGTGTGTGTGTTTGGAGGTCTGTGGGGTGGGATGGTGGTCCCCAACAGGTGCTTCCTCAGGGCAGCGCTGGGAAACACACACTAATATATGGAAATGGCTGTGGAAGCTCTCTCTCTCTCTCTCTCTCACACACACACACACACTCACACACACACTTCGGTCCTCGTTCATTCCCCCTTGGCCTGGTGCGGTGGATAATAAGCAACGCCTTCATAAAAAATGGGCCCCCGAAGATAATTTGCCAAATTGGTTAAATGTTGCTCCGAGCTGGCCGTGTTAATAGGCTCCATTCGGACCAGGCGGGGGTCAGTAAAGTCATTCCCTCACAGAAAGGAATTGGACCAAATTCCCTCCCCCTCCTTCCCCCCGGCATCCGATCTCTTCTCCGTAGTGTCCCATGGGGAGTGGCGTGAGAAGTGACGCTCGTTTTATGGGTCTTTCTTCTTTTCAACACGGCTCCACCGCAAGTCATTTTCTCCGCTGTTTTTTTCCCTTTCTCCATTTGCATAACTGCTGTGAGGATTTGGTGGGGATTTGAGGCCTGATGAAGTTGTAGATACTGATTTTACCACCCCCTTCACAGCATGCTTGCGTGTGTGCGTGAGTGTGTGTGTGCGTGCGTGCGTGCGTGCGTGCGGGTGGGCGTGTGTGTGTGTATGTGTGTGTGTGTGTGTGTGAGACTCTTGTGTGTCAGATTAATATGAGCCTCCTCTGTAGTCACTAGCTAGTGATTCATCATCTGCCTTTGGTCGACGTTACAGGAAGTATCTGCTCTTTTTCAAGTTCATTCAGTCCCACTTCCCCAACGCTAAACTCTGGTCTCACTACAGGGCAACCAGCCTCGTCTCACCCCCATTATAAAAGTCAATAAAAAAAAAAAAGGCTTCGACCTATAATTTATAAAACTGTCATTTTAATACACACAAATATTATATACCCCTGTAAAAATGCACGGAATTGGAACATACAGGTGCTAACTTATTTCACTTTGGGTTTTCCTGTCTGTGGTAATGAAGGCCAGGTGAGGCCTGCTGGTTGCTTTAATCAAGCTGCGAACTGGGCAGTGTGCAGATTTGCAGCTTGTTGAAAAGGCATGCCGTACACATGGGGCTCATTAAGGGGTTAGAGGAAAATCAGTCAGGAACAATTGTTTTCCCACTCCCCATCGCTAAAGTGGAATAACTTAAACACACACACACACACACAAAAACACACACAGAGGAACACATGCAAACACATACACACCTCAGTTGGGGATGACAGCTTCTAAACTCATCAAACATCCAAAAAGAAAGGTGAACTGACATGAGGTGTTTTGCAGAATCATTGCTGTTTCATTGTTGGTCACGGGCGCGAGAGCCCACACGCTTAATGCAATCAACCTTTGATTTGGTCTCCTCTGTTGCACTTTGCTCCCTTAATAAAAAAAAAAACGTCTTCTTTGAAAGACCTATTTTCTCTCGATGTTATTCTCTTTCAGAGTCAGAATTGCTTTAAGGTCTTAGCAGGTGTAAACTTTGACTTTTTCAATCATTATGTCTGAAAGTGAATTTTTTACTACCGAATAGTGACTGTTTGGTTTTCCCTGCCCCAAAGACATATTTAATTTACAGCAAATCTATACAGCGTTCAAACCGCACGAGAGCAGTCGAGTGAGAGCGAGAGAGAAATGGCAGAATGACGGACTTTAGAGGGCTATAAATTTCCAGCCATAATTTATATGCATCACATGGGAGGCATAAAAAAGCACATTCTCACAAATTACGCTCACTTTTCAGACAAATGAGAAAATAACCCAGTGTTGTTGCAGGCATAAATAAATGACTCCAACGTAGAGTTATGGCACAAAAAGGCATTCTTTACTCTTCTAAAGGTCTGTGATCTGAAAGAAATCGCAACCGGTTTAAAGCCGCCGGTCGAGAAAACAAAGTGTGCAGCAAGACCTGGATAACTTACCCATATGGTGGCTTTAAATTTTAGTCTGTGTGTAGTTTCTTGCGGATGTAACCTCTCATGCTACATTTACTGTGCCCTCACGTTTAAATTGTAAAGTTTCCTCACTTATGTCCAATTGCTCCTTAGAGCTATTATATCCAGCTTTATCCTGTGATTAGTGCATATTTGATCTGATTGGACGTTAGGGTAAGATATTATTGTTACTGAAGACAAAAAAAACAACACCTGTGAAAAGTGGAGTCAAGGCTCTCCTCTGTCTCCTACAACAGATGACCAGCAGAAGAATCCTCCATTCTTAGGAAGCAAAAACAAATTTGACTTTGCAGCCATACCACAGGGACATTTGTTTTCTGATAAAAAGAAAAAAAAAAGGAAAGGAATAGTTTACTACGGCATTAGGGGAGCAAAATATTGTCTTATTTCCTGAAAACCTGTTTGCAAATTACATATTTCCTCCTGTCCCTCAGACATTGCAAGGCCATATCCGATCTCCCATGCCGCATGCATGCATAGAAAACAGTCCCCCGGCAGGGCTCTGTTTACCTCTAGAAGAAATCACACTACCCGCCGGCCCTCTGCCGCTGTATGCTGCCTGCCTGCTTTTACATGTTTTGCATTCACCAGAGGAGAATTTCTCAAAAAGTATCTTAGTCTGTAGACAAGCCTCATACATATCTCACTATTCAGCCCTGAACACACACACAGACACAGAGAGCGAGGGAGAGAGAGAGAGAGAGAGATGTATTCACACACACACACACACACAACAAAAAAAAAAAACTCATCCTGTGGATGAACTTTCCTGAGGAGAGAGAGGTAGAAAAAGACACAGTCAGTGTGTGTTTATGTGTGTGTGTGTAAAGAGAAAGAATTATTATTCTTGTTTTCTTTTTCCCTTTCCTTAAAAAAAGGTAGGAGATATTAAATTTAATCTAGTGCAGTGGAAAGCAGAGATAGAGAGAGAGGGAAAGAGAGAAAGCTGAACTTCGGGAAGGTCATTGAAAAGTAAATGGGAAGCATCATTTTGCATAAAACTCTCCGCCGGATCTGTGACAAGAGTGCTTATGGTGTCACCCCACTGACAGGTGTCCATCACCCTGAATTACCGCGGCCTCCGTCACGGGGTGTCAGCCCGAGCCTTTTCAACCCGCACCTCCACCGGATGATATGAAAGCCCATGACAGACACACTTACCATCATGCCTGCGAACCCCCCGACCAGCCCGCCTGACCCTGTCCAAGGTGCCATTACGGCTAAGAAAAACACCCAGAATGCCGCGGGGACTGATGGTGGGAGAAACAGAGAAAGAGAGAGAGGGGGTGATAGAGAGAAAGAAAGACTGAGACCAGAGAGACAAATAATAAAGTTGCCATTGCCATTGCCATTGCCAACCAGTCACTTGGACGACCCTGGGGATAATTAACAGGGGGCCCCCATTTTCTTTCCCAGCGACCCCAAGCAGGCAGGGGCCGCGCCACTTAAGTCATTTTCAGAGGGGGAGAGCGAGAGAGACACCTGTGCAATCGCCTGAGCCTGAGCTTCTCCTAACAGAACAGAACACCCAGGGCTGCTGGCGTGGGAAGAATGAAAAAAGACCCTGCCTTTAACCTTTGACCTTTCGGGAAACTCTGAAGCATGGAGAGGAGTTTCGTCAGAAGATGCAGCACCAGTCCCAGAGGGGCAAATTGAGGAGGGGAGGGAGGGGGGGGGACGAAAAACATTCAAGAACGTCAAGGCTTTGATCACATGGCAGACACTCTACTTTGGTGAAAATAGCAACAGGAGGAAGCCTACACATAATGAAATTTAATCATTACATTTGAAATGCATTTCAATTTGAAAATAATTTTATAATTTAATGTTTCACATTGCCTTATTCGTTGTATTATTTACGTAAACACCATGTGTTTACACCACCAAAAAAACATGATGATTTTATTCATGCAAAGTCTCAGAGAATAAAATTAAAGAATAAAAATGTGTACTCTAATTAAAAAAAAAAAAGATTTGGTATATCCTAACCTTTGCTATGCTCAGAGTTGCAGGCCTGTGTGTGTGTATGTGTGTTTTTGTGTGTGTGTGTGTGTGTGTTTGCAGTGGGACAGCTGTCCAGGGGTGTGCCTTGGTGTCACCAGTAGGTGCAGCTGTAGTGCAGCTTAGCAGGAAGGAGAGGAGAGGAGGAGCCTGGGGTCAGAGAGACAACCATGCTTCTCTTCTCTTCTCCTCTCTTCTCTTCTCTTCTCTTCTCTTCTCTTCTCTTCTTCTCTTCTCCTCTCCTCTCCTCTCTTCTCCTCGCTTCTCTTCTCTTCTCTTCTCCTCTCCTCTCTTCTCCTCGCTTCTCTTTGCTTCGCTTCTCTTCTCTATTCTTCCTCATCCCTTTCCTCTTTTCTTTTCTGCCCCGCTCTCCTCTCCTGCTGTTTTACTCTCTCCTTTCTTTTTTTCTCTTCTTCTTCTTCTTTATCTTTCTTTTCCTTTTCCTCTCTTCTCACCTGCTTCTATCTCCTCCTCTCTGTGCTCCTCTCTACCCTCTCCCTCCCCACTGGCAGAGTTCATGCCAGGACTATATGGCCTTCCCTCAGTCAGTCCGTCAGTCAATCAGCCAGTCAGTGAGTCAGTGAGCCAGCCAGTCACTCACAGCCAGGTCAGTTTGTCATGGCGCTCATTGCAACCTTTCTCACCCAGAAGTAGCTCAGCCTCGCACCATATTTGTCACCCCCGACCAAACACGTGTGTGTGCCAAGAATGTGTTGAACAAATACACATAGGAATACTGGGTGCACTCTCTGTGGAGGAAAGCACACCGGAGCGACCAGTCACTGACAAAATATATACAGAGGTTCACTTTCACCTGCTTTTATGAAAGTCATTTTGTATGTCTGTCTTGTTTTTAACAGTCATATAGCACTGTTAGAGTCAACCAACAGACAGTCAACAAGCACTTGGGCTTTGACTGAGGTTCTGTTGACCTGTTTTATTAGAGAGGCGTTGTGTAAGGTGATGGGGCAGTGGCTAGTTTGTGCTGCAGTACAGATTGTGTTGCTGAACTCTTCCTGATCTCTCATGTCCGAGCTCTTCATGCGAAATGACTTTAAAAGTTTCTGTTGAGACGCCCCAGCCTCTGGATGTTGACTGTGCTCATTTTGTTTAAAAGTTGTTTTTTTTCCGTATCCTAGTGATCTTGTTTCTTCAGAGAGTTGTTAATTAGAAACAAATTTATATCAAGGCAACATAATATGAAGGATTTACAGAGAATGTAACTCTATCAGGATGAGTCATTTGATTTATGCAAAATGATCAGTCTGTTACTTTTACTATCTGCAGTATTTGTGTTTTTTACGTAAATGTTTCAACAGTTGAATGATTTAATGTCGCTCATGTTTGTTTTCCAGTGCACTGGAGACTTTAGACAGGAACTGGCACAGTAAGAAACACTTGTATGATGAGCACATCATATGCTAGAATCAATTTCTTGAAATGATTTGTCATTTAATGCTTGGCAAGTCTAATTTTTGCCCCACTGTGTGAAACTCCTCTGCTATGACCTACAGCAGGTCTTGGTGTCGGCTTCATTCACCTGATGCCTACCTGTTCCTGGCCATGTTAGAACCCTGTGGTGGGGGGATAATTACATTGCCACTCCCCTGGATAAGGAAGTGATGGAGGAGGTGGGTGGATGGAGGGTTCTGGGTAGTCAGAGCATATAGTCACTTCCTGTTAGCCTACTTTCTTTGTCTCTCTCTCTCCTTTTTTTCCTCTCTTCCCGTTGTCTTTCTCAGTTTCTCACTACCTTTATCTCTACATCTCTGCAACAAGTCTTGCAAGTCTCTTTTTGTACGTCAGCCCCCCTCTCTCTCTCTCTCTTTCTCTCTCTCTCTCTCCCTCTCTCTCTCCCTCTCTTTCAGGCCCGTGGCCAGCCCACTGCCCTGAGGCCTCCTGAAAGGAGATGGAGTGGGTTTAACTTCAGCCATGATTAATACACCCATCATTTTCTCGACACACCAGACCTTCCTCTGAGTACCAGACCCCCTAGCCCAGTGTTTGCCTTGCAGGACTATTCCAAGGGATGTGGATGTGGAGACGACCAGTCCATTTCCAGAGGAAAAAAAGAAAGAAAGAAGGAAAAAAAGAAGCATTCTTTTTAATTTGATAATTAGTCTGTGGACTTTTTTGGGTGAAAGAAAAGGATTGGGCTCATTTGGTTTAATTGTCTAATTGCCTTTCATCTAAATTAGTGTGTAATTTGCTCCATCTTGCTTTGTATAAATATCCCACATGCCCCTCACTGTTATTTGTGTATCTTTCTGAGTAGTGAAATAGAGGGGGGAAAATACATTGAGCAGTAGTAAGGGTGTGTGTGTGTGTGTGTTGTAGTGTGCACATGTATGCACGCACAATAACAATAACATCATGTATACACATCTGCTCACACGCACACAGATAGATACACACACACACACACACACAGACACACACACACACACACACACACACACACACAGTAGGGGTAGCAGAGCGTCACGCAAGCTCGAGTGGAGTTGCAGACATCTGCCCACTAATGACCCTATTGTTGTGATAGGTGTTTGCTTTAGCCCAGAGAGGGGGCCATTGTAATCCATCCTCGCGGTGAAAGCAGCCTCTATTAGCGCTAGCCACCCACCGAACACCCTCCACACCCCCTCCCCCCCCACACACACAAAAAAAACCCTCCAAACCTCCAGGCCCAAGCCAGACTTTCCCCAATCTGCCCCACATGTCTAACCCCGTGGCTGGGCTGAGCTGTGCTGATTCGGCCCCGGGGGCCCCAAACAAGAGACCTCCAGCCCCGAGGACTCATGCATTGGGGGAGGAGGAGGGGTGCTGCAAACAGGGTTATCTGCATCGCGGCCACCTGCTGATGGTGGCCTGTCCTTTGTATGGCTGTCGGTGTGGACAGAGTCAGGGAACTGGTGGAAAGGGAGGATGGGGAGGGGGGCGTCGGGGCTGCAAAAAGTGGGTTGGTGAGTGGGGGATTCAATTCTCTACGTCTCCAGGGAGCAAGGCCTCGAGGGCGGGCAAGCTGGCCTCTATCAAGCCCTTGGATGGAAGTGATGGTGGTAGTGGTGGAGTTGGGGTGGGGTGGGCAGGCATGCGGGTAGTTGAATATAGAGAGATGGATAGAGGACAGAGGCTTTACAGATGTACCATTAGGTCAATCACTCGCGTGGTGACAGAGATACAGATCTCTCCCTGTGACAGAAAATGACAACAGATCCTGCAGGTAGACCCTTCCCCTGACGTGTCCTTGCCAGGCAGACGTCTCCCCTCGAGCTCATTGTGGTTTCATTATTTTGTAATTCTTCTGCTCCGTGGATTAAGGATTAAGCCTTGAGATGTCCAATATTATTGATCTGAGCAAATCATTGTGTCGAACAAGAGGATGTTCAGGGGGAGGAGGGCGACGTTTACTTACCAGCCATGCAGGAAGGCTTCCCTAACATACAAAGTGTTGTCAGAATAACTGATGCTAATGCCACTCCTTGCACAGTTGTTATTGCGAGGATTGATGTAGGAACGTGAGTGTGTGTGTAACTGAATAGCCCTACAGTAAGCAGCTTTCACGAGCAAACATATACATAGGGAATGAATGTAATGACGGAGATGCATGCTCTCTCTATCGAGCCTCAGCTGTCAAGTCAAATTACAGGAAGACACCCAGCTCTCATTTCGCAGTCATTGACATACAGTAATTTGAGGTGATTACTAATGTCCACTGAGAATGTATACAGTGGAGAGTTAATTACTTTGATATGTTCCCGAGCGCAGGTAGAGAGACGGAGATGGAGAAACTACAGAATGGAGGAAATGAGAGCACAAAACATCTGCTAAACAGAAGTATAGAATAATGATTTCAGTGATGAATCACTTTGGTGTGGACACTTCCAGCTGGAATTTGGGATCAGTGTAGCGCAAGAGTGTGTGGGTGGGTGTGTGTGTGTGTGTGTGCACATGCTAGACATCATTGCCCCCCTGCACCTTGCTTATCCTTAGTAGGAAAAACAAATATTGTGTTTGTATGTGTGGAGATACATTTCACTAATATTTAAATCATAGTGTATCCTCACAACCAGGGACATTGACTAAATACAACAACATGATATTCAAACAGAAACGTCATCTCATATTATAATCTGCCTGAAATCTGGAGCACAGTTTCTATGAGCAAATAGAGTAATTGTGTTGATAAATGTTGATTTTGCTTTCTCACACTATGTATTATTATCATGACAATAGCCTGAAAAAGTACTTCACTTGTACTGAGACAAACATCCTAGTATGCCCTCAGGCCATTTTTTCCCTCACAACTCACAGACATGAGCTGGGAGGGGGTGGGTGAGGGCAGAGACAGGTATGATGACTGCCACACTTCCATCACGGGAGTGATTGCATCAGAACATCCATCAAGACTCGTCTAATGCACCTTGACAAGGAAATGACAGCAAACCTGTGACCTTCACCCCGGCGAAATGGCGGGTACCTGCGACGTCCTCTCGACATGAAAATGTCAATGGTCTTGATCTGGGCTTGTATTGACACCACTCGCTTGCTTGATCCACCCCGCGCCAGACGGAGCTGTCAGGCCTCTTCCCATGAGTCTCGTCAGCTCAACTTGGAAGTGCCATGAAAGTCTGCCCGTCCGCCCGCCTCCTTTTTGTTGCAAAAAAAAAAAAATGAAAAGACAAAGAATTGAAGGGGAAAAAAAATCAGACAGGGATTGATTGAGTGATTGAGCCATCACGACAGTGCCGTCAGCTGTCAGGTTGGCCTGTTTCTTTTTTTTGTACCACTGATTTTGAACGCCTCGGTCGACACACCACAAGCACCTTTGAAGCGTCAGCCGTCCTCTGAACTGTTAACAACATAACATGGAGTGTATGCAAGGCTGCATAACTGTGTGCCAGAAAAACAAACATTGTTGGTGCTGATTTTGGGTTTGCTGTAAAGGCTTTGAGTTTGCAATAACACCACCACACCGTCATTAACAAAAGGGAATTGCTTGTGTGTGTGTGTGTGTGTGTTTGTGGCGTATTTTATAGTATTGCCCCTCGCAGTTTGTTTGTCTTAATTCTTCACTCTGGCAAACCCCTGGCTGCGATTTAAGCACTCAGAGCCATCGCTCTTGACCCGGCAGGTCAGCGAGCGCACAGAACGCGCTGGCCCCTTAAATGAGAATTTTAGCAAACAAACACAATCAGGGGCTCTCTGCGATTAGATTTGGCTTTCATGATCTTGAAAGGGGAATGCATAGGAGATTAGATAACTGGGAAGGCCATAAGGCTCATTTATCCCAGTCAATGCTAACTGTCTGGAGAGGACTAAACGCTTTAATTCGCCACTTGTGAATAAATCCTCGGGCTAAGTGGGGCCCATTGTTGAAATCAACTAACAGTATTAATGTCAAATTCGAGGGGCAAAGAAGGAGAAGGTGGGGTGGGGTGGGGGATTGGGGGGTGGCGTGGAGGGAAAAGAAAATCTTATCAGTGGAAATTGTTCCTGAGTGGATTCCCTCATTCGTATTAGTTCATTCTGCGTGTAGCCACTTCCGCCATAAGAAGGACTCTGATGTTAAATTGGCGTTTCATGGTTTGATGTAGAGAGAGAGAGAGAGAGAGTGAGCAAGAGGGAGGGAACAAGAGAAAGAGAGCAAGAGAGAGATCTAGCCTGGAGATTTGACAAGGCCCGGCTCTGGTCTCGGCGAGCCAATCTCGCGGATCTGCGCGCTAGCCGCAGCCCCTAATGGACCTGCTGGAATTAGAACAGGCAGAAAGTGTCTTAAATGGGAACCTTTGCAACTAGCAGCTGCTAGTTGGTTCACAGGGATACCAATACATGCCTGCTACATAACTTCCCCCTAATCAGATTGGAGCAATCAGCTTGAAAAATTTTCCCATATGTCGGTAGCAGACAAGCAAGCAAAGGACAGAGCAAGATAGAGGGAGAGAGAGAAAGAAAGAGAAAGGGAGAAAGAGAGAGGGGGATGGAGGGAGGGATGGAGAGAAAAGGCCTAGGGTTACTGCAAGGACACAGGCCACTCCAAGGTTAGCATGTCTGGCTACAATTAAGCACTCAGTGGAGAAATTGTGATGATGCTTTAGGGAGCTATTGCTCCCCAGTCATTGGTGATTACTCAGTCAGGAACTAGACTTGCTCTGAAAAGCAGAGTGTGCCGAGGTTTGAAGGTTTACAAACACATGTTTCCTCCTAAAAGCACCAGCCATTCAACAAGGCCCCACATTAGAAAGTACACCACATTCAAAAGAGGGAGCGGGTGTTGGATTTGGTGGAAATGACATTTGTAGACTAGATCGGACATGGCTATCACTGCTGTTTTTATATTTCTTGTTTCCAGTTTTTTTATCAAATCATTTGCAAACAATACCAGATGTTAAATATTTCAGTCGTAATAAAGGTACTGATTTAGTCTAAGTCAGGACAAAAGCAGTCTCGTAACATATCACCATTACAGAGGCTTTGTGCAGTTACATCATTGACTTAGAATCTGTTCATTAAAACTTTAATTTCAAGTAATCAACAAAATGACTGAGGAAATAAAGATGTCTGTCATTCAAACACCTCACATTGGTTTCACTTCAAGAGAGTTTGTTTAATCCACAGTATGAAGTTTTTGCAACGTTTCTGATGTGGTCTCGGCTCTTTAATTAAATAAGCGTTACAAAGAGTTTTTATCGCACCCATAAGGAAGTTGTTTCCCATGCCCAGCTGTCAATAATCTAAACAAACGAAGGTGATAATTATACGCCAGAAAGTGTTTCATAAAAGAGAGTACAGTTCACACAGAACGTGCAATATGGGTCCGCTGCTCACTCCCAGTCCCCCAGATTACTATCTGACCACAGCAGAACCAGAGAACTCTGATCTTTCTCTTTTTCTCCTCCTTTTTCCCACAAGCTGTTACTTTTCTCCTTGACTCTACCTCTCTTGCCCTTCACTCATTCTCTCTCTCTCTCATGCTCTCTTTTTGCTCTCTTTTTCTTTCTCTCCCTTTCTCTTGTGCTCTCTCTCTCTCTCATGCTCTCTTTTTGCTCTCTTTTTCTTTCTCTCCCTTTCTCTCGTGTTCTCTCTCTCTCTCTCTCTCTCTCTCGTGCTCTCTTTTTTTCTCTCTCCCTCCCTCTCTCTCTCATATACTCTTATACTCAGCACACTGCCAAGTTATGTCAGAATATCAAATATATATCAAAGAAATTAGGCAGACCGTAAGCGTAGTGCACTTTCATCTGTCTGAATTGCTGTGCAATACGATATATGCAGTTGTATGTAAAAAAAAAAAAAAAAAAGAAAAAAAAGACGCAGGCAGGAAATGAGCAAACACGCCACACAGCAGTAGCTGCTGCTGCAAGGGCTGGTGATGGTGGAGGGTTAGCCGTGCCGTGGTCGACTTGTGCTGACAGAGAGCCGAAAGCTGACCCATCACCGGCCCACTCTCCCAGACCTCTTGAATCTCTCTAATTGGCTAATTAAATCCCTGCATCCTAAAAGTGCATGCCGCACTCAGTATGGATCTTGAGCCGAGCATCATAGGGTGTACTGTATGTGTAAGTATGTTTGTATATTTGTATGTAAGTGTGTGTTTTCATATTGTAGAATCTTCTAGAAATGGCTTTGACATATTCTCAGCACATGGATAGAAAAAAAAAATAATGAGAGAGCAAAAGGAAATGTGCTTCTTGAAAACTAACCAAGAGAAACACTCACCTCCCGGGTTATTTTAGCTTGCAGACTATAGCCAGACTTCCACAAACAAACCTGTTGTGTGTAAAACCATCTGCAGTCACAGGGTGTAGCCTTGTCCTAAGAGGTTGTTGGGGTGTGCAGTCAGATTTCATTGCCAAATGACTCGTTGACTGAGTTGTTTTGTACAGAGAGACTTTGTTTGTGTGTTTGTTGATATATTGTTGTTGTTAATTGTGCTTGGAGTGGTTAAAGGCTTTGATAACGGACTGCTGAAATACCCTAGCAGTTGCGTGAAGCAATTTCCTGTTATCAGATCATACATTAACCAGATGCTGTATCGCAGTATGTTGGTTGTTGGACACACTGACTCAGACTGACACACAAACACACACCCTTCTCCCACTGCCCCTTCTTTCTCTCTCTCACGTTCTGTCACACACACACACACACACACAAACACACACACTATCAAAGATAGATATCTCTACATAGATATATTCTCACACAGCTGTGTCCATTCCACCCTCAGACGCATATTCATTTTACAGCTACATGGCAGACAGGTGTTGCAACACTTACAACACTGCATCTCTCTCTCCCTATTTGATGGGACAGAGCCAGGCCTACGTTATACAGGCATAAGGAAAAGTGAAGATGATACTAATTGCATAATAATGATAACAACAGTGAAGGTAATAACCATAATGGCTTTCTGGGCTTAAAACACATTGTGTTGGCATAAAAGCACATTTCAGGTCCACTCAGTGTCTTGGGCCTGAAATGCAGGAGAGGAAATCCAGATGTGACCGTTGCTATCACCTCTGGATGGTTCGGTGCTCCTAATTTATATCCAGCACACATTCGCAGCTGCAACCTTCCAGAAATTTCCATCCTGCAGGCACAGGCCAACTGCAGGACTGATGAACTCCGCTGGAGTTCCCCCGCACACACCTCCCCATCCAACCCTCCCCCCCAATCCTCCACCACCACCCTTTTGTAAGAGCACCCAGATATGCACTTGCATTGAAAGCAGAGCCTGACTGCTGGACGCAAAGGAGAGCGTTTCACGCTCTGATTTAGTGACACATGCTGGGAGACTGTAAAAATCTGTACGTTTCCAGCGCTGGCCCGTCCTGTCTGTGTAACTCTCTCATCGTGGTCCAGCAAAACCAAACGAGGCCCACTGTGTACCATAAGTCTGACTTTTGGACAGTGGACAGTGGCTTGAGGAACACTCAGAAGTCATGCATTTATATAGTAATACACATAATAGTCTCAAATCAATATGACTTGTCAATGTATGTCAGATTTGTGTCATTTATATTAGACCTGCACTGATTAACCTTTGAGACTTCCAGTAGCCTCGCCATCATTTCTCTCTGCCGCTCTGCTTCTCGCCAACTCTCTTTTTCTCCTTCTCTCTCTCTCTCTCTCTCTCGCAAAAAAACAAAAAAAAACAAAACAAAACAACTGTAATGTTTTTTCTTCCTGTCTTCCACCCCTCTCATCATGCCTCCACCCTACTGCAGCACAAATAAAAATAAGAAATCAATGTAGGCTACAATTTTTACTGGGCTGACGTAAGGGCCCGTGACAGCTCAAATCCAATAGTGCCACGGGAGCCGACAAGCTTGACATGTGTCTTGCCATGCTGGCCCTCAATTATGCATGCCCAATGTTTCCCTGGCTTTTTAATTGAATCACTCCGTCTCCAACTTGTTATTCTTAATTTGTTGCATTTGATTTTTGACATCAGCGCCAGGGTGTCATGAATAATGCAGCCAAGGGGACCTTAATTGTGAATGTTATTAAAACAAAACTAATTGCAAATGATTAAAAAAAGAAGGAAAGAGAGAAAGGGAGGAAGGAAAGAGAGATGAGTGAGGGGGGTACTGAGGGAAGGGTGTCTCTCCGTGACAAGTTTGTGCGACTGTCTGGTAATTAATGGACATGCTTGGCTTCGTTGTTTGCCGGAATCCGCTTGCTCAAGATGTGTCATTGTCCTTAATGGAAAATGCATGAGGATGCCAACTCTTTATGTGGGAGAGAAAAATATGCGGCACTGAAGTCTCCATCGCTGTAAAAATCAGCACGATCACAGACATCTGACTCCTTTTGTGTGTGTGTGTGTGCGTGGGGGTTGTGTGTGTGTGTGTGTGCGTGTGTGTGTGTGTATGTGCGTGTGCGGGGGAAGACCTTGCATGAAGCAAATTGAGCATAATCCATTCCTCTGGCCGCGGCGCCTCGCCGTAATAGTTTCAGTTTTATTGATCTCTCCTCTCTGACTTTTTTTGATCAGTGCTTTCCCACAGATTGTTTGACTTCTCTGGTACATGGAAAATGACTTCCAATATTGCTCTTTGGTTGACAATGAACAGATATTGGACCGAATTTCAGGGGATCTTGAAATTCATTCCACTTAAATATACTGTCATAATGGGGGAGAGCTCTTTGAGGAGAGATACATAAAACCCAAGACAAAAAGTCATATATAGAGGCAGAAGCCTTTGAAAACTGTAATAGTGTATTCTTTATTGTCCTTTAAAACCTGGTGAGCTATTACCAGACAACATGAGATCATAAGAGTGCCGAAAATGAAAAAGTATGCAGATGTTGGCAGTTTCTGACAAACTCTTACATTTATTGAATATATATTGAGTGCATGCCAAAGAGAGATGACTTGATTTCAATAAACTGCTTGTGAACATACATTATTATTTATGTGAATGTTTGCAGGCTGTAGTTGTACTGATAAAACTGTAGAGAGTGAACAAAATGCACTGATCACATTCAAAATCAGGCCAAAATATATGCTCATATACGTATGATAGTAAACTTGGTCACGCATGTAGCCCATCTTGTTCTCTTTGAGACCAAGTGTTGCCTGTGGCAAAAGTGGTGTACCTGACTGGAGGGTATGAATCCTTATGTCCTTTAAACTTGCATCACTTTTTGGGATGTCTGGAAGTCATTTTCACTCCAGCCAGGAAATGGAAGCCTCGCTTTACTTTCATGAATGTTCAATCAATTCAATAGGACAGCTTAACTTTTTTTTCCCTCTTTCTTCCTCCACCCCCCCTACAGAAACAATTTAAAGCCCCACAGGCGTGTTGAAGACACACACACACACACACACACACACACATACATACATACACTCTTACATTCACCAGGCCGACAAGTCAAGTGCTACACTCACAAAGCTTGGAAATTTCTTCTTTCTTGAAGCCAGGAGTTGGACAGGGTGTGTGTGTGTGTGTATGTGTGTGAGAAAGAGAGAGAGAGTATATGTGTGCGTGTGTGTGTGTGCGTGTGTGTGTGTGTGTGTGTGTTTGGTAGGAAAAGGGGGTGGACTACAATCCAAAAGGAGCCGACGTGAAGGGTAAAAGTGCACAGAGCAGCTGAAATCCCTGTTTTTGATAGTGCAGGCCAGCGGGGTGAGCAGGGCAGCTGTGTGGGGGCCACCAGCCACACCAGCATAAGCTGAGGCCAACATCTCACGGCCCCGCTGCCCCACAGCCTCAGCACTAACACCTGTGCGACTCAGATACGAGCAGTGTGTATGGGGAGAATGTGTGTGTGTGTGTGAATTAATTTTGTGTGTGTGTATATATATATATATATATCTATATCTATCTATCTATCTATCTATATATATATATATATATATATATATATAAGTATTTCTGATAATAACACATTTGTTGTGAAGGACCAAGAACAACTAACTGCACTTTGAGTCTCAGCGTAAGGATTCCAAATCATTTACTGGTGGTAAAGTTAAGCTGTGATCAAGTATTAACCAGCATTTAACAAATTATACAGCCTCTATCATTACTAGCACATTGGGACACTTTATGTTAATCAGTTTTATAATTCTCTGACAAAAAAAAAAAAAATACAGCTCAGTTCATCACTTTGTGCAAAGGATCATTCTCGGTACTTCCAATGCAGTTAGAGATTTTTAAACCTGTCATCCCATGCTATCAATCACCTAGAGGAAAAACAAATACAAGGCAGCTCAGTTGTGGAGGCATCACGGAGGTAAACTTTTGGGAGGGTGAGATGACAGAGTGGGAAAATAGGTAAAGAGCTTGAGGAACTCCCTGCTGTTTCCTTTAGAGTCAGCACAGAAGTCACATGAGTAAAGAGGAAAGAGTAAAGACATCCCTTTTTCCCTTTGTTTGCCTCAAGCTCTCAACAGCAGCCGAGGGAAGACACTGTTCTTCTCTAAGCAACTTGGCCTTAATGTTTTCAGGAGAGTATTGTTTTTTTTTTGTTTTTTTTAGTACGCCGATAACTTTATTGCTTGAATTTTGGGTCACTGGGCAATGGTCTCTCCATCTATCTGACTTGAACGTTGTTTTGGAAGTGGATGCTCTCCAAGCATGCATGAGCAAGTGCATGAGCAAGCAAAATATCATACAGTAATGATAGGCTATGCTAGCCCGAAAGGAATTATCTCACAGCTGAAATGACATGCTATCGATATCATCGTAATTCTGTCGAACATTTAGATAGTATCCAAGCTATTTGGAGATATTATCATCCATGTATACATGGGAGACAAACAGTGGGAAGGAAAAAAAAAACTAGGGTAGCAACATCTTGCTGCTTTCTCAAAGGCAGCTTGTCAGATAATGTTGTTTGGCCTGTGACTAAAAAGCTCCGCACATTGTGTATGCATGTTAAGCACCTTGCGACGTGGCCCCTGCCAATTTTAAAAAGTCCACCTTAGCATAAAAGTCGAATCCAATAAGCCTGGTTCTGTCTGGCACTGTCCCTATGATAAAGTGGCCCGCTAAATTTCAAGAGCATCCCAGGAATCGGTGGTGGATTCATGTCGTCCGAAATGACAATTAGAGTCAGTTTCTGCACAAGTTGGGTCGGACGTGGGCTGTCAGCCTGGCGAGCGAGGAGAGATATGCTCTCGGATGTGGACTAATCGCGGGCCAGCCTGTGATTGGGTTTCTCCTCATGGTCCCATCATTGACCACCGCTAAAGTGGGGAAAGGAAAGGAGACAACGGATTTATTTTATGGTGTGTCTAGAGTTTTTTCTTTGTGTGTGTGTGTGTGTGTGTGTGTGTGTGTGTGTGTGTGTGTATCTGTGTATGAGGGGACATGGGGGTATTGTGAGTAAGGTGGCTTCTCGGTCATGTTCAGACACTTTCACATCTATCTTTGTTTTGTAAAACGGAGGCGATTTGATGTTGGTGTCTTGTGTTTTTTTTCTCCTCCTTCTCCTCCTCCTCCTTCTCCTCCTCCTCCTCGTGTTCTCAATGATGTCTCCCGTTGGCTCATGGATTTTCAATATCCTGTGACCAATAAAAATGACACACCAATCCACATTACAATTGTGAGAGGGCAGAGTAGGAAGAGACGCAGGGAGAAATGCAGACAAGGGAACAAGCAGCCGCAAATGATCTGTCCAGAACCTGTATCAGTAGGCTGTTCTGGCAGCACAGACAGGCACTCTCTGCTGCCTAACTGTGAAACATTTCCCCATTTTTTTTTATCATACTTATACAACTAATAGTGGAAAAATGTTGATAATGTGAAAACATGCAATTACTCTTGGGTTGTGTTTTTTTCTGTGCTGTGCCAGGAAAAAAAAAACAATAAATCATCAGCATAAAAGTATAAGTATACTTATAACTCTGTATACCTGTCATAGCGTTCTGATGCTGTGAATGATAACTGTCTACAGAAACCAGACATCATCCATCAAAGATGTTCCAATTCTGACACATCCTCTTGATGCCTGGCTGACATGTTGATTGGTTAAAATATTGCTGTTGTGTGAAGTGAAAACAGGCCTTTATATGGAGCGAGTGAAGTAGTTAGGGCCGTTTGTGGAGTCACTCTTCCCTTTCTCCCAATCTCAGCCCTGTTGTCCCTGAAGCTTCCCATGGATCCCTCTATGACTAACAGGGCTGTAATTGCTGTCATTCAATTTTCACTCACAGAGCAGAAAGTTAGTGGCATGTCTGAACCCTCTGTGTGTGTGTGTGTGTGTGTGTGTGTGTGTGTGTGTGTGTGTGTGTGTGTGTGTGTGTGTGTTGTTTGTGTGTGGGTATAGGTATGTAGGTACATGTGTATGTATGTGTTAAAATACTCTGTGTGTGTGTGTATGTGTGTGTGAGTGTGTGTGTGTGTGTCTGTATGCGTGTGCGTGCGCATGTGTGTGCGTATGCGTGTGTGTGTGCATGTGTCTATGTGTGCGCGTGCATGCGCGCGCGTGTGTGTGTGTGTGTGTACGTGTGTGTGTCTGTATATGTGTGCACGTGTGTATCTGCATGCGTGTGTGTGTGTCTCTATGTGCATGTGTGTATGTGTGTGTGTGCGTGTGTGTGTCTGTATGTGTATGTGTGTGTGTGTGTGTATGCAGCAGAGGGAGAAAGAGAGACACAGAGGGAATATAAGAGAGTGTGCATGTAGTGTTGCCTCTCTTGTTCCTTTCCTCCTCTCACGTGTGGCTTCTATTGGAGCCTCTTGGGGATATCCTGACTCTCACTCTCCCTTGTTTACCTCTGATTGTCAACAACAAACATGGTTTTGGGGGGCAGGTGAGGGGGAAAATTGGGGGGGTGGGGGTGGGTGTGGGTGTGTAGGTGTGGTAGAGGGGAGATGGATGAATTAAAAGCCAAAGAGCCTGTTACATACGCCACAACCATCGCAGTAATTGAGAAGATTACTCCACGTATGCCAGACACGATTTGGGTTTGGATCTCGGTGGAGAGGAACAACAAGAGTTTCCCTCTCAAAAGAGATTGAGGGAGATGTGTCAGGAAAGAGGAAAGACTTACAACTGCAATGACACACACACACACACAAAGAAGAGAAACAAAAAAAACACATAACAGAAACACCACAAAAAGCAGAAGTGCAGAATTTTTGACATTTTCTTTTTTCCTTTATTTTAGACATTTGCCTGTGTCTGTGTACTTGTTTGTGATTGTGTGTGTGTGTGTGTGTGTGTGTGTGTGTGTGTGTGTGTGTGTGTGTGTGTGCCACACCTCTGACACTTCTTCTTGAGAGATGTCAGCTCTTCATACTGGCTGCCACAACTTCTCTTAACTGCCAGCAGCCATCAATGACACAGCTCATGCATCAACACGTTAAACCCCCCGCCCCCCCCTTTGTCAGAGGAAACAACAGAGCAAAGCTTTTGGGGTCTCATTCTGCAGAAGTGCTGTTTTAGGGGTTAACAGTGGGGGTTTGCAAGTCCTTGAAAAGAGGCAGGCCACAGGCGAAGCCTGCCTGTGCTCAGTAAGGTGTCTAATCTCCAATACTCTTTGACCAGACATTAGTATTCACTCAGAAGAATAAAAGATCCAGTCGTACTCCGTTACTGCCAAAGCCCCCCCCCCTCCCCCAACACACACACACACACACACACACACACACACGCACGCACACGCACACGCTGTACTCAAAGCTGCAGGAAATTGCTTGCCTTAAGGAGAGCTATTCGTGTGAAAAGATCCCATGACACTACGCTGAACTGGTTAATGTCTGTATAGTACATAGTACAGATGCCATTCTCTTTGTTCTTTCCCTCCCTTGTCCAACCAAAACATATTCTGTTTAAAAAATGTTACATTTACTTGAGAGTTTTATACTCTCAAATATAGCTTTAAATTATCAGTACAATTGCAGTGTAAGGCAATACATTTAACAATACAATAACACATTTAAATATATCTACCACCACCACAGTTGCCATATGTGTATGTGTGTGTGCCATGCATACTTACTCTATACCATACATCCTCAGTTCCATACTATATATACATAGAGCATATTACAATACCACACAATCAAACTATGTCAGCCTAATGATTAGTTATTTTTGCAATATTATCCTATTTTTCTATAAATTGTTGTGTTTATCGAACTATGTTTATGGCAATAGAGGCTGGGTTGAGTGTTTTTATCTGTGGGCGTGTTTGCGTGTGTGTATGTGTGTGTGTGTATGTGTGTGGCTGTTGATGATGTTTGACGTGGCAGTGTTATTCCTCCAGGTTGAGGGGGGATATGAAACTAAGCGCTGGCCTGAGTGCTGTTTGCATAGTGCGTTTGAAGTCCAGGCACCCATACATCATTCTGTTGCACTCAATCTCCATGTGGAGACGGTTTGACTCCATCACGACCCCTCCACCACTGCTACACTCTAACCCCCACCCTCTTTTAAAAATACTGTACATTTTCATCTGAAGATTGGGTGTGTGAGCGATGAATGCCTTGCAGAATGCATTATGTGAGGGGGAAGTGTAATTTGAATAGCATATTTTTGTATGATTGAAGATTGTATCGGCAAACTGATTTCCAGGTAAATGTTTTGAATCAAAAATCGCTGAGGATTTAATCACTGTCCGGGGCAAGGCCAGTTCAGTTCACGCATGGCTAACTGCCCTGGAGTTCCTTGCAATTAACTAAAAAAGCATGTGTTTTAAATATGTGTGCTATAGCACAACAAAAACACATTAAGCTTTTTTATTTGAAAATATGTCCTTCCAGACTTTAGCAAAATGAGCCTCTTACCAGTAGAAGCCAAAAGCACAACCACAAACATTGGAGAGGATTGTTATAAAGTGTTACAAAAACTTACCATTATTACATTTTAATTAGCTCAATGAAATTACTGCTTCATTCAGCATGTCCCGCGAGACCACAAGTTTGTTTTTCTCCTTTTGCCTTTTGATTGATTTCAAGATTAGAAACATGCTTGCTTACAGGCCATTTCAGTGTTCTGCTGTGTTTCTTGCTTATAAGTGACTCTGTGGACATCCTTTTTTTTGGTTTTGTTCTGTTTTCTGAAGCACTTGTACATGGACCGTAGGGATTCCACCACAGGGACACTGTAACCACTAGCTCACGTGATCCCAAACATTATTGTGCATCTGAGAAAATATTTTAATTGCTAAGTGGCGAGCCCGTACTTACATAATGGGAAGCGGGATGAATTTTGACCTTGTGGTGTGTGCGAATCAATAAGAAGTTGATAAAGCCAAGTTCATTGCCGCGTAACATAAAACAAACCTGATTTGTTTACTTACCTACGCCAGACCATGGCAGCCCCATTATGAAATGATTTATAGAGCACCACCCAATGAAATTGTTTAAAGTAGATTAGGTTCAGGGAACGATCACCACTAATATGACAAGCTGATGCCCCGTGACAGGTAACCAAGCAAACAAGTTCCTGAAATTCAGATTGAATTAGAATCCTAACAATCCTACAGGGAACTGCAGATTAAATCAGAGACAGAGGGAGAGAGAAGAGGAGAGGAGTAGAGAGGAGAGGAGGAGGTCTGCTGACTCCACGCCCAAACAACACACACACACACACACACACACACACACACACACACACACACACACACACTTCTGGAAGCACGTGCAGACACTCAAATGTCAACCCACTGTGAGAGAAACCACATCTCAACACAAACACACAATCAAAGCGAGAAATATTTGAATGTGTTCTAGTACATGTGTTTTTTGCCTATGCCAGTGTCTGTGTCTGTTTCGGACGCATGTGCTTTAGTCATGTTACTTCAGTGTAAACCAATCTAAAGAATTAAAGAGTTAATGATGCATAATATTGCTAGTCTCTCCAACAGGACATTGGTCATTTTATGAATTATCGTTCTCAGAAAAAGTGATATTGCACAGTATAGAAACATATATCATATAACGTTATATAATCTGCATAGTGCATTATATTTCCATTAGGATGGACCGCTCTAAATGCACATCTTAATACAGTTCAGCATTGCCGTTGTGTAAAGTGGGCTGCACCACAGATGTCCACACAGTCATTTTTCAAAGCACTGGATGCCCATTTTAGAATGATGAAGCATCTCTGTAATCACATAAATATTATTTTACGATATACACCACATCTTGAACTACACAGAGGAGACATTTTCGCCCATAAAAGTAATGAAAATGTGTTCTTAGCCGCAATATTATCTTCTTAAAATGTTTGCAGAAGCTTCTTCCTTCCCTTTTTTTAATTTATTGATTCACTTCGCTTTTTTGGGGTGGGGTGGGGGGAGAGGAGATGTTCTCTTTATTTGAAAATAATGAATATAAATGAGTAATCTTTCTCTGTCCCTAGACACATTAGGAAAATTATCCACAAATTATAACACTATTACAAGCAGAAGGTGCATTGTTTGGACATTTGAATATGCAAGATAAATATAACATTACGGCAGATGGAAAATTCTGATTTCCGAAGCATTTAAATACATTATGCGTTTTTTTTTTAATAAACTTTTTCCCCTTCTCAAAAATACACTGAATAACTTTTTTGTATGATTTTAACATTATCTTCTACAAAATGTGGTTAATTCTGCCCAAGCACACACGTTTCGGGTACATCATAATTCGATTCAAAGATTATTTTGTGCATTAAAATTGTGGAAAATGGTGAAGTCATATTGAAATGCCAAAGTCATGAGACGTAATAGGGCAGCTAAATAGGTTTAATATGTTGCTAATATTTTGCAGCATTTTGTTTGCTCCTCAAAGATAACCAAAAGCCTGCAATAATTCGAGTTTCAGCTGTGCCAAGCCTCAGTACAGAATATTACCCATGAAAAATCAAAGAGTGAAATATTTATCAGCAGAGTAGGCAATGCTTTTGAAACAAGACGGTTTGATCTTCTTTTGAGACAATTTAGGCTACATATCCTTTGGTCTAGAAGGAAAAAAAGAAAGAAAAAAAACACCCCAACTTGCACGCTCTCTACTCCAGGCCCCACATATACTGCCTTAGCCACCTACATCACACACTTCCAAACAGTACACTGTTATGTTGTCTCCGTCTTTTCACGTCTCTCAATTGGATCAAGAATGCACAAGTCCACGGCTGGACATTTTTCCCTCTCATTTCATACAGGCTTTCTTTAGCGGACGAAAGTGAGCATGTTCCTGTTCTGAGACAGAAAGAGACAGGAAGAGAGTGTGTGTGTCAGAGAGAGAGAGAGAGAGAGAGAGAGAAAGAGTGAGAGTGAGAGTCAGAGGAAGTGAAAGTTTCAGATGGGAGACCTAATTAGGACCCGGGGCTCCGTCTCTCCTGGACTAATGAGGGGGTTTGTTACGGCGCCGATGTCGGAATCCGGGCGCACGCCAGAGTGTCGCAGCAGGCCGGTGTGGAGTGGGAGTAGGGGATGGGGGGTTGGGGTGTGTTTAGGGGACTGGAGCGGGGTGGGGTGGGGCGTATGGGGTGTATGGGGGAGTGGGGGCTCGAGGTGCACGGGCACAGCGGAGGACATTGTGTGAGCCACACCTGCAAATCCCCCAACAAATTCCAAGCAGGGCCTTTTGATGTGCTATTCTTTTCATGTCTCTAGCAACGGGGGTGCCGTCAGTGGAGGAGCACTGGAGCGGAGTCGGAGTTGAAAAGAGATGGGATAATAATATTAATTAACGTTTAATAGGGCTAGCAATGAGGAATGGGTGGAGCTCATCTTCATGTGATTCCTCTTGCCCTCGCTCTCTCTCCCTCTCTCTCTTTCTCTCTCTCACTCTCTCTCTGTCCTTGTCTGGCATCGCAACTTGACAGTGCTGTGTTTATGATCTCAACCAATGTACAGTATATATGTATATATATATATGTATACACACACACACGCATACACATATACACACTCACTCATAGAAATGCACATTTCACTCAGCATCATACGTGCAGAATAAATATTCACACAGACACTACACACACACTATCACATCTAAGCCCTGCCGATAGCCCATTCAGTCATCCTCTATGAAGGAATGGCTTTCCCAGGCATGGGCTCTCTGCACTGAATGAGATGCAGACGGACGGCTTCTCAGGCTGAGTCTCAGTCTGGCCTTCAGAAGTGGCTGTGGACTCAATTACTACTGCAGGGAGTCCGCCTGACTTAACAGTCCCACTTCCACAGGAAATTATCCCCATATCAATTATCAATTAGGCCTGTGTGTGTGTATGTGTGTGTGATTTATACTCACTTAGCAGGTGGTGTATTTTCTCCCCGCACTTAATCACTCCACTCTTTCTCATTGTTTCTCTCTCCTCTCTCTCTGTGGCCATGTCTCTGTCTCTGTTTCTCCACATTGTCTTTCTTCACTGCCCATTACTTGTATTTATGACTGCGTGCCAGCTCTTATTCACGCTCTGTCTTCCTCCAGCACATATGCAGCACCTCTCTCTCTTTCTGTTATACTCTCTCTCTCTCTCTTTCTCTCTCTCTTTTTCATTCTCTTACGTGCTTGTTTAACTGTCAGTGGCGTCTCCATTGATGTCTTTCTTGTCATTCTTTTTCTCTCTCCCTCTCTTCAGGGTGCGCTGTATCCTAGCATGACCAGGACAAGTGTGTCAGATGACGGTAATGATGATGGCCACAACACACACACACGTACACACACACACACACACAGGGAGAGGGGGAGAGAATGATGGCGTCTCCGCGCTAGGGGAGCTAAGCTAACATTTGTTTTAAGAGTCAAAATGTGAACGAGAGTTCATCTATTCGAGCCATCCGCCTTTTTTTCATCCTTTTTGGCACAGGGTGAAGGTTTGTGTTAGAATAAAGTCCCCAGTGAAGCCACAGGCTAGAGATGTGGGGGTGTTTCAAATAGGTGTCTGAAAAAGCTATAACACGGTTTGTCGACGTTGAGAGGCTAGTAACGACGCTCTGTCTCTGATCTTGGTTCATAGCTGATGCAAACCAATGCCATTCTTATAGCCCTGGCAATCATCCACAGGTCCGCTGTGAAGCAGGGTGGGTGTCGGGGGTGGTACTGGAGAAGAAACTTTAAACAACTTTCAGACTTTTTTTTCTGGTCTTTATGACCACACAGGGCTCCGGAGAGCGCTAGGCCACAGCTGGATCCGTGCGGTGTGGGTTAGCTGATGTACCGCTGGTGGGTTTCAGGGAGGGTTCCCAGGTTGTAGATTGTGCAGCTGCAGCTCTCCCTTTTCTTTCTTTCCTTCTTTCTTTCTTTCTTTCTTTCTCTCTCTCTCTTTCTCTTTCTCTCTTTTCCAGTGTGTCTCTTTCTCTCTCTGTCTTTCTCACAGTCTCTATGTCTGTGTATCCCCCAGAGCTGAAAGGCTTGCTGTAGCCACTGGTGGGTTGCTTACTGTCCCTCTTGTCTTTCCTTCCCGTGGCTAGTCTAAAGGATGCCCTGTAAGTGGTTCCTGTGTCCTTGCTGGAAATGGGCTTAGCAAGAGCACTCCAGCCTCAATGCACAATGTGATGGGAGACCACAGTGTGTTGTTTCAACCAGAAGCATAGAGAGAAAAAGAGAAAATGGATTGATAGATTTGTGTGTATGTGTGTGTGTTTGTGTGTGTGTGCATGCGTATGTGTGTGCACGCGTGCATGTGTGTGTGTGTGTGTGTGTGTGCATGTTTGTGTGTGTGCGTGTGTGTGTGTGTGTGCATGTTTGTGTGTGTGCGGGTGTGTGTGTGTGCATGTTTGTAAGAGAACTGAATACATGTGTGTGAGAAAGAGGCCCTGTAGAGTGCCCAGCTCTCTCCCTCCTTGCTGCTGTGAATTGTGCTGACTTCAGCAGCGGATTGGAGGGATTTCTGCTCTCTCTCTGTGATTGTGGTAATTGGATATCAGAATTGCGGGCAAAGTTCTGATCCCTGCTAAAGCGCCACAATTAGTTTTCAAACGCTCGCCCTCACGCTCTCCTTAAGCGAATTTTCCCTCGCCAGCCCAGACCAGGAACCATCAAGTATCTGAAACAGGCAGCTCACTCACTCACCGACTTACTTACTCACTGTTGGTTTGTGGTTGTTTGTGTGCGTTCACATGGAAATCCATGATCCCTGCTTTTCTTGTTTCTTTTTTTTTGTGACTACATTTTTGTTTGGCTCAGGATAATTTGCCACTGTAAGTCCACAAAAATAGTGAGGTTTTACAATGGAATTGAGCATGAGAACTGTCTGTCACCAGCTCTGTAAAAAATTACATTTGACGTTAACTCTGAATCCAGTAAATGATATGCTTTCAGTAGTCTGAAAAACCAAGCTTACCAGCACTATGAAATTACTTAAACTATTATTTAAGTGGGCATCAAAATCCCTTTCTTACTTGAAGCGGATTTTTTATTTTCTCTGAGTGAAAAAGGTGGGGAGGATGTCAGCACATGCAAAATTAATGTGGGAAGTTATCGATAGCTAGTCTTCTGACAGAAAAACAAAATTGTATTTCATTGTGTGAGATTGTGTGAGCGCTGTGGACGGATTCGTTTGGATGCCCGTATGGCAGGAAGTGGCTGACAGGTGGGGCAGAGGGGGCATGGACGGGAGCCCACCGTGATGCCCGCCTGCCACAGTGACGGCCAACCACAGGTGCCCTCATTAGCTGGCCACCCAGAGATACCTCTGCAGCCGTCCCAGCAGCACACCTGACACACACACACACACACACACGACACACACTCACCTGACATGCACACACACACCTGACACATACACACAAACATTAACCTAATACACACATATAGCGCACGCACACACACACACACACACACACACACACACACACACACTCACCTGATGCATAGACATATACACATACGCACACACACACGTACCTCATACCTCATCATCATCTGACATACATCCATGCACACAGGCAAACACACACACACTCGGACACACACACATGGACATACACACACACACACACACACACACACACTAGGCTATCCTGTCTGGCTGCCTGCCTCTCCATTTCCTCTCTATCTCATCTCATTACTTATTGATTTACAAATCAATACCACCTTTCACACACCAGGGCTGTTTGAAACCCAAAAGAGATGGAATGAGAGAGAAACAGACAAGGAGAGAGCGAGAGCGAAAGAAGGTGTTTTTAAAAAAAAAAAAAATACTTACTGAGAAATACTTACTGAGCACAAATGGAGAAACGAAACCAGCCTGTTTCTTCTAGTTACACAGAAGAAAACCTGGCAATTATATAACGGAAACAAGCAGACTCTCATTCTTATCAGACAAACACCTCGGACCGTACAAGCGGTGGCCACGATCAAATTCGACCTTTCATGACCCTCTGCATCTCCCTCTGTCCCTGGTTTAACATTTCTACATCTCTTTATAAGCCGACTGCCTTTGTGAACATGCTCCCTGAACATGTGGGGCTCGCATTAGCGCCGTGCTAACACAGTTAATGGACAGTTTTGGAGAGAGAGCACGGCCCCTTTGACAAACCCTCTGGGATCTCGCTCTCTCTCTCTCTCTCTCTCTCTCTCTCGCTCCCTGCACAGACTCTCATTAGTCTCCTCACCATTGTCAAGGCTTCCACGGCCCAATAGATGAGATTTCTTTCTTCACACACATACATTCACACCAAGTACTGTTAAATAGGAACAAAAGCTTTCTCGGGAGCCTTCCAGATCCCAATCAACCAACCCCACGATGCACCGGGTACCTTGCATACTCTAATCAGTCAGCAGGTAATGGAGCCACACTTTAAAAATTATTATTAACCTCATCTGTCTAGATTAGGCCCTAATAGTGGAGCTTTCTGTGTATTGTCTTTGTAACAGCTGGTAATGTACATACATATTAATCTACTTCAGTTTGGGAGACGGAGAGGTTTGGCGGGGCGGATTGGCGCGACGGTGCCCTTCACAAAGCGAGGGAGACACAGGTTAGGGAAGCCACTAATTAAATGTCAGCCGTGACAGATTAAAATTATGAAATTTAAAATCGGCAAGTAGCTCTTTGTCATTGTCAAATTAGGCGGCCAGCCCCGCGCAGTGATGAGAAGCCGGAGGAGCGGAAGCGCTTTAATGGATTGAAAGGGAATGTGCTTTAGCAGTGTGTGTGTGTGTGTGTGTGTGTGTATGTGTGTGTGTGGAGAGAGGTTAGTGAATAAAGATTTTCCAAGACGCCTAAGATATGGGGCTGAGTGTTCAATTCCCCCCTCCCACACACATACACAGCTGCATACACACACTTACACACACCTCTCTTTACACACCTTCAATATGCTGGATGTGCGTGTGTGTGTGGGGGGGGGAGTGTTTCCCTGTCCTGACCATACAATTTAGCACTTTTATTTGTCTACACAAATGCCCGTGTGGCGTGGACTACAGACGGCAATCTCTGTCACGCTCCCTGTAGCTTTAATCTGACGATTAAAAAAGGTGATTGAAGCGTATCAGGGGAGTCAAAGGCATAAAATAAATTTTACAGGTGCATTGTGCTTGCTGTGCTCAGGGCATAAGTGATTTATTACTCTCTGTATTATCTCATTTGGGTGTTAAAGCCACACCACACACACACACACACACACACACATACACACACACACCACCTGGCTCCACAGCCTTTCTTTTGAAGTGAGAGGTATTTTTGCCAGCCAGTCCTATCAGGTGATCACTATTCTTCTCCAGCCATTTTCCAAATATCTTCATTTCAAACTCTTCCACCCCCCGCCTACCCCCTCAGCAGCTCACTCTCCTCCTCACCCAGAATCATCAAGTGTGTTGGTAAGGATGGGCAACTAACTGGGCTCGTTTACATGGATCAATTAATTTGGCAGATCACTGATATATATCAAATAACGATCAGTTTAGACTTTTCTCTCTCTCTGTCTTTTGGGGGGGAATTATTAAAGCAGCAATGTTTCTGCGTCCCATCCATATGCATGATGTTGCGGTCTTTTAATGAAGCCCACGTCGGATCATTTTCTGGCTTGTAGGGGTATATTAGCGAGTCTGGTCTGTGAACCGAGCCCTAATGAACTACAACAAGAGTTTTGCTGCAGTGTTGCGCGAGGGGGGGAATACGAGGGAGAAAAAAAGGTCTACCGCAGCAATTCTCAATAAATAAGCCCATGCTAAATTAGTCTGATTCTGTGTTATTGCGAGTGAAGTTCAAAGGCCCTCCCGTGCTCAAACCAGGTCTGGGATGTGTACAGCCTTAGCAACATTGAGGGCACAGCTTGCAATAAAGCAATATGAAAACAGAATGAAGGAAACTACAGGCTGCGTTGCAGCAGTAGCACTCATCGAGGATCAAAAAACGACACGGATGAAAAGTGACAAGATCCAATTAAATTTAATTACACAAGCTGTATTTTCATTTTAACTGACAATTTTTATTAGGGCACCACACACATACTTAAAGCAAGGAGCCTCGGCAAAATCATATCAGCGTAACACAGTTAGGATACGCCGAATCCTGTGTGTCTAATTTGCTGTAATTGAATTAAGGGCAAGGAGAGTTTAAATGAGTTCAATAGTTTGGGGGGGAAAGATCAGCGGACCAGGGTCTCAGAGAGCCAGTTTATAGATGGTGAAGAGGCAATGCCTTGCGCCTCTGCAAGTTGTTGCACTCGAAACGCAAGTGGACTTCCAAACGTGCAGGTCAGGGCAAAGACAAGTTCACACCTAACCGCAACAAAAATTCCACACAGTGCTGAGAAGGCCTTGTGGTTTAAGGGGGAAGCAAATCCATTCATGCACTCCAACAGTCCAAGTGGTTTACATGACAGGTTAGTAAAACAAATATCCTGCCAATGACAGTATCTCCCCCCAAGGGAGATATCTCTTTCTAAACTCCAGAGAGAAAAAAAAGTAAACAACAATTGTTTACCGTAGTACTTTCTTTTTTTGCCAGCTCATACAGTCTGTTTCCTTTTATCCACAGACCTCTGCCAGAACAAGTGGGTGAAATATCTTACAGTTAAACAGCGCAATGTGAAATCCAGACTAAGAGGAGGAATTTTATATTCTCAAATCATTCCTTTTTTTTTTTTTTTTACCATTTCACTACCAAAGATTGGCTTGCAAAAAAAAAGAAAAATGTGATGAAACCCAGTTCTCAGGCCGACAGTGCTCTTGAAGAGTTAACTGCCCTACAGGGGTCCCATTTTTGCGAATAAAGGAGTTATGTTAAGGCATTTCTTACTCTCTTAGCTGGCTCTCGAGGAGGGCACAGAAATGTGAGGTGACACCTGAAGAGACGGGTGTGTGTCTGTGAGGTGCGCTTTGTTCAGGTAGCTAAGAGAGCTAAGTGACTGGCACCGAATCGGCTTAGCCTCAGGTGCTGCGCCTCCTGCGCAGGAACAAGTCCTGTCTTAAGCGCCCGGGGAGCTCCATGCCCTCTGGTGTATCCCCAGGTCTTCAAAGTACTTGAGATCATTGTTTTGTTTTGTTTGGTTTCATTTTGTTTTCATGTCACAAAATAGCTGTAAAGATTAGCTCAGTTACAGTAAAACCAAACAGAAAGCTACAAGAGTGGTGGATTTTTTTTTTTTTTTTGTGATCATAAAAGTTCCAGTTCATTAGGAGGATTTACAGTATATTACAGAAACATGAAGTGATGCTATACAGAGCATACGCTATCAGAGCAAGCAGGGGTAGTTATTAGCCTAGGCTTTTATAAATCTACATTAAGCTTTGCTATTTTCTTTGATTTATTTTATTTTGAGTAAAAGTCACTGTCATAACTTAAATTCCCATTGTATTCCTCTTCTTAACATAAGAAAGAATGCATGAATGTGAAATGTGTCATTGATGCCACAGGCGTTATTTTTCTTCTTCTTTCTCTGTGTGTATGTGATTTATGTGACAGCTGAATGCATTTGAGAGATGGAAACATGCTGAGGTATCTACAGCTTTTCATTTGGTCATATAGCACTTCATTCATATATTGCATGTTTCATGAAATATCGTTGCTTGTCCTGTTGCTGGGAGGGTAGTTCTGCAAGTGAAACTTTACAGTTTTGTAAATAGCATGTTTTACATGTGTTTTTATCCTCTGTCTTTCTCTCTCTCTCTCTCTCTCTCTCTCTCTCTCTCTCTGTGTGTGTGTGTGTGTCTAAATGCATGTGGTTCAGGCAGCTTGGTGAGGTAATGATGTCCTTGAGTGTGTAACACTTTGTCTGGGCCTTAGGGTCCCCCGTGTGTTAATCTGCTCCCATCTGTCTGTGTGTGTGTGTATGTGTGTGTAGTAGAAAAGGAGAAGGGGAAGTGGGGGGCGTTCAGTGGCCCCTGTCTTCCTCAGGGGTCGTGGGGGTCATCAGTGACACCAGCTTTAACTGTTATTTACTGTGATTCCACGACAAGACAGAAACAGCCCAGACTGACTCTAGTGATGTATGTTAAATGCGCTCCAAATTACCAGCATGATGGATCTATTGATGGCCCATTCCAACCTGTCAGGGTATCTCCGCCAGCCTTTCACTTACCCACCTCTCACCCCCCCATCCCCTACCCCTCCAACCCTTCAACCCTCCGCCTCCCTCTTTTTATACCTCCATCCCCCCTGCCCCTCCACCCCTCTCCTCTCCTCTTCATCCCTCTGTCCTAACCTTCCTCTCTCAACCTCTCTTTCTGTCTCTCTCTCCCTGTGGCCCCATAGCTGTCGGGGCACAGCGCTTTTTCCCCTGAATGGGAAATGTAGGAACCAGCGGAGACAGGGACCCCCACTAACCCTCTGCAAGTTCCCTGCTCTATCTAGCTGCTCCTCTTCCCTCTCTCCCTCATGACTGGGATAATGCACAATTAAACCTGGGTCACCCTCCTACCAAAGACACCCCCACCCTCTTCTAAATCTGGTGTGGTATTGTGTTTTCACTTTCAACACTTGCCATTGTGGCCCTCTAGCCCTTATCAGAGCTGTATGTGCACAGTGAGGTATTTCCTTTTTTTCCTGGTGTTGATAGTGCTTGTGATGTGTAATGCCCATGACTAAGGCACTATGTCATCTTCAGGACAATAAAATAAGAAAAGATGAATAGAGAGCTTTTAGTGTCTAAAAGGCCTGAACACTCATGACATGCAAAAAGACTGACTGCTGAGATGGCCACGTAGTGTATGTCAGAGGGACTTACCATCCAACCAAACAATACCTCTGTTTGAACACCTTGCACTTGCTGACCCTATAAAACCATTCAAAAAAACAGGAAAACTTGATGGATGCTCGTCCGTATTTGTTTGTTTGACCATTGCAGGAGCTGTGGTTTTTCGCTGAGTGTATTTTTGTGATCTCAGAGTGCTGGGGCCTCTGCTGCACCTCATAAAGAGGCCGGCGCATCCTCCACCACTAATTGACTCACACAGGCATTAGCAGGATTGAGTTAGCGCCCAAAGTTCATTAGGCAGATAAATGCGTCTCTTAGCTCGCTAAACAGCCCTCTCTGCACAACAACTGCACAACTCTTTTCCCGGAATAGGATTTTAATACAATGGAGCTCAATTAGTAATTGCGGAGTATTCATTCAGCCCACAATAAACGGGCGAAAATACAACTGGAATCACCAGATAAGTACACTCCTCGTAACGCGGAACGTGTTATTCGCGTGAGCGAATGGAGTGCAAATCGCGGCGCTTTCTCTCTGACCGTTACAGAGTGTTAAACATTAAATGCTGCTGCATGTGTGTAGGGGAATGAGCAGTCACGGGTGGAATGATAGATTGAGGTCCTGCCTGCATGTAACATGGAGAGAGAGGGGCTTCTGGATGCTAGCTGTCGCAGTGAGTGGCATAGCAGCAGAGGCTAGCAAGGCAAGCCGAGGAGAGAGCTTTCATTCTGCCACTTAAAGGACAAATTACCCAGACAATGGACCTCTAAAGTTGGCCCGTAATTCAATTTGGACTGTTGACTCAGGGCATTCTCTGTGGGTTTTTTTTTTTTTTTTTTTGCCTCCAGAAAAGGAAATTTCGAAAAACTTCATCTGGATGCAGTCAAACAAAATGAAAGGCGATATTCTTTATCTGGCCCAGATAGCTGCAGATGAACCGTCCTAATATGAGCGCAAATAAGATTTAGCGATTCCATACTTCAGCCGGCCACAACTCAAAGTGATTTGGATCAATAGTGTTTGCTAGCGTGAGCGATGAGCTACAGACCTGAAGTATCACATACACACACACACACACACAAATACACACACACACGCATCATACACAGTGAAGTAAAGCACAAGTGAGCCATATTCAAATTTCACTGGTGTCAAATTAATTTCTGTGTTATCTGAAAATTCAATTAGAAAGTACCCCTCCTCCTCCCTTCAGTCCTCCTTCCTTTTTAGACTCCTTCTTCTCTTCTACGTCCCTTGGCGAGTACAAAAGTGTCCGACATCCCCAATGTGACAAATTACAGTTCTCAGAGTGCATATCAAGCCGAAGTGTTGAGCCTTGCTAATCTTCTCTCTAATTCTCAATTACTGTAAAATGAAGCCATAAATCACGGCGACAGCCCGATCGATGGAAACGTTGTTTTAGGGGTGATTGGCAGCCTCCCCAAAGGTTACTTTTAAGTTGGTTTAAGGTTACCACTCTCCAAGGGCCCCAGGCAGACTGATTTGGGAGGGGGGGGTTGGCTAGTCGGGTGAGGGGGGGGTAGGATGGGTTTAAAACGGGTGTGTGTGTGTGGGGGGGGGGGTTGTAAAGGGACGCGTGGCAGCTTGCAAGGGGGAGGGGAAGGGGGGTTTGTGTTTGTGTGTGTGTGTGTGTGTGTGTGTGTGCTTGGGGTGGGGGGTTGGGGGGGGGGGGGTCGAACTCAATCTATATGATGCAGAGCTTGAAGCCTTTGGGGGATACAGAGCAGAGACAGCACCAATTTTTAGCCCATCAGCCATCCAATTTTTCTCCTTTTCATATCTACTATACTAAATGAGAAACAAATTAAATTTCTCCCCACTATCTCCACAGAAACCATTTAAATCCTTTATGGAAACTAAATTGTCCCCAGACGAATTGCCCCTGGTTCGGTGAAAATACACCACGGCGCTGCAAACCGAAATAAATTTGTGTCACTCCACATAGGGCATTGTCTGTAGAAGCAATCATCGGAGACCCGGACTCGGAGTGGGCCGAAATAAAATCAGGGGGCCACTTTTGGAAGAACAAAAGGCAAGCATGAGGGTGAAGCAGGACCCACTCTGCACCCTCTTTCTCTTCCTCATTTTCTTTCCCTTCCTCTCTGTCCCCCCTACTCTCTCTCTCTCTCTCTCTCTCTCTCTCTCTCTGTCTTTCTCTGTAGTCCCCCAGAGGTGGCATTATTAATTTTCGGCCAGCATTTTTTTCTAATCTTTTCCTTTTTTTCTTCTTGTATTCATGAGGCTGAGATTGAAATGTAAATGAAGGAGGGAATGAGTAGTCAGCAGTGGCCTCGGCTGAACGAGAGAGCGGACGGAAGAATGAGTGAACGTACAGCGGCAGCTGCTAACACATGCCAAAGACTGTGAGGGGGGACTCTCTCTCTCCATCTCACTTTCCTTCTCTTTCTCTCTCTTTCTCTCTCTCTCACACACACTCTCCATCTCTCTGTTCTCTCTCTCTCTGCTCTACCTCTCTTTCAATCTATTTCTCTCCTCATTTCTCCCTCTCTCTTCCGCCCTTTCTCTCTCTCTCTCTCTCTGTTCCTCCCCCTCTCCCCAGCAGTTATCGTTCACAGAGATTAAGCGTGCGGGACATCAATCACTACATCAGGGAAACAATGAATAAAATGGCCCCAACAAGGGCGATGAAAAATCACTGACAGAGCGGCCGGCTGCTGGTGGGCTACCTGAGCGCCTAGCCACTGATTAGTCCGCCTGAGCACTGGCAGGGGGGCTTTCAGAGGGGCGGGGGTAGGACGCGCGCGTGTGTGTGTGTGTGTGTGTGTGTGTGTGTGTGTGTGTGTTTGGTGTTTGTGGGTACACGTGTGCCTCGCGGGGGGCAATGGTGCTGTGTGTGTATGTGTGTGTGTGTGTTGTACTGGCTGTCTTTGTCATCTGCAGGGCTATATGTCTTTCTGAGTGCATCACTTGAGGATATTTCTCTCCTTGTCACTAATAGCCCAGTATCAGAGATAAGCTGAGAAGGTCAAACCTCTGAAAGACTAGAAGCTCCAAACCTCATTTACTGAAATTAATATGAAGTGATATCAAGCAGTGTCATTATGTTATAGTAATGACATTAGCAGTATTGCACATTAACGTTTATCACATGCTTATTACCAGCTTATAATCATTACTAAGCGGAAGAAATAATGAGGTGATTGCAGTGGTTTTGGATCCTTGGATGTTATGGCTTTGATAAAAGACAGGTGTGAAATTGGTGTGTGAGTGTATGAAGAATCACACAGTGCTTCCCACCGACATCTTCTTAGCAGGTTATCTTTGGGTTTCCTTCCATGTGATATTTCTCCTGTCAGAGCCAGACTAGGGTCCCCCTCAGCAAGTGTGTGTGTGTGTGTGTATGTATGTGTATGTGTGTTTATATGTGTGTGTGTGTGTGTGTGTCACCTCGAGTTCATGTCTAACCCAATCAGGGGCAATCAGTGATGACATCAGCACTTAGAGGCTGTTAGGGGCCAGTGGAATTCCATTTTCTCAAGCCCTGCCGCAGTCGTCCATTATCATCTGTTTTACTCTTTTTTTACCTACCTTCTCTCCCTCACTCTCTCCTTCTCTTCATTTCTTCCTCTCTTTCTTTTCTTGTCCCTCAGCTACCCACTCTGTTGTGCTTTGTGTTTGCTAGCACCGCACACACGTGCACACACACTCACACACACTATACATAAAGCTAATATGCTGAAAGACTCTTGTCCTGTCTTCCCGCTCCCATTGAAATCACTGCGAGTGCCATTTATGCTTAATGCTCTTGGGTGTGCAATAAAGCGGCTCTAAGACGGCGGGCGGTGAAGGCGGTGAGGAGGCAGCTCCTGAAGCTGAGATGAGTAGACCTCTGGGGGATTCGCCGCGCGCCGTCTGCCGAGAGCACTCAAACCCTGACAGGCGAAACCAAAATATTTCACATAATTTGATTAGGGTTACAATGACAATCCTTATTTATAGTCGGCTTCAGAAGCAGGAAGCAGGGGATGTGGGTGGAAGGTGGTTGGGTGGAGGGAGTGTAGTTGAGGAAGGAAGTGTGTCTGTATGTGTGTGGTGGTGTGTGTGTGTGTGTGTGTGTGTGTGTGTGTGTGTGTGTGTGTGTGTGTGTGTGGTGGGGGTGGGGAGGTGGGGTGTAGGAGTGGGTGAACACAGTTCGGAGCCTTTGTAGTGACACATTCAAATTAACTTGTGTTTGTTTCACGACTGCGGCACAAATATAAACAGGTCCTTGTTCAGGCTGGTAGAGGGTAATTACAGTGTACAGTGTGTGTTCACCTGTGCAGTAACAACGCTGCACTTACATCCTGCTGCTTACACCGCAGCAGAGTCGGCAGGTCCAGCCTACACTTGGACCACATCCACCCCGCACCCCTCAACATTTATAGGTGCCATGATAAACTGGTAATAATTCAGTATGCTGTAGCCATTTATGTCAATGACAGCCATGCCTATAGTCTATTACGTGGTATTCATGTGGTCTAGTGTTTTCTGTGCTGAAGTGTTTGTAGTTTGTCAGTCATTCTTTTGAGAGCAATGACCTCTGACCCTCGTGGGAGTGGAAGGGGGGCAGCTGAAGTGCAAGAGTTTATTTCAACACTTGATCACCATCGCTGGGGAAGTGTGTCATTGTTGCTCTTCATGTACTTGACAAATAATGCCATATGTCTATACATACCAGGTCTATTTATACTATCTGTACAGACTCCAAAGTAGAGAAGCATTCCTTGTGGAAATCTTGAGAAAATTACGGCGTAGTGAAGGAGGCCTCTCTGAGAATTATCACCTGGTAAATGGTAACCTCCTGTAGCATGAGATAATGCGATACGAGTTGATATGAATGTGCTATAGCATGTGTAAATATACGTGTGATCAAACATGTGCAGATGCTGAACTGTCAGACAGTCAGAGCAGTGGGACTGCTTTGCCTCTGTCAGGAAGACGTTAAATTGTTGCTTCCTTGAACCTGAACTTGGAGTTAACAACTAAAGTCCCGTACGTTTATTTACTTGCTTGTTGCTGGGCGTGCCCCACTAAACAAACATTTCATTCATCTACCACGCTCTCTCTGCTCACAAGACCCCTCGATAAAAGCCGTTCAATCAGCCGTTTTCGCAGACCTCACTTTCCCCTCGGTGTCATCTTTCTAATTGAAAGGAGATTTAAAGGGAAAACTATGCTGCCATAAACATCAATCTGCTCAATGGGGGCTGGTTTAGATCAAATAGTGGCGAGGCCATTACAGATACCTCTAACCTTCACTCTCGTCTCCTCACTTTTATACAGCTAAGATTCATGCCACACTTCTCTCTCCCTCTCTCTCTTTCTCTCTCTCTTCCCTTTTTCTTTTTTTTTCTCAGGAGTGAGATGGCTGTCACTGTATTTTGTCAGCAAAGCATAATATTTCTTCAGGACTTCTAAACCTGGCACTCAGCGGGGTGGGAATGAAAATACAGCACTGCATAAACTGCGCGAGTCAGTTGTAAATCACCTAACACCGTGTAGAGGCAAGCAGGTAGACACGCTGCTCCCTGTCAAGTCTTCCCCTTGGAAAGCGGGTTGGACATCAGCCATGGTGCTTTAATCAACCTGTGAATAATAGACATGAGGGGCTCGCTTTCTTTGGGAGCCATGGCACGAAGAAAAAGAGAAAAGAGAGGGAGAGAGGGAGAAGGGAGGAGGGAGGGAGAGAAACTTAAAGAGGGAGAAAAGGAAGTCAACACTCAAACACACACACAGAAAAAAAGCAGCTTAAACTTACTTTGCTTTCAGACTTCTCCAACTTGTGCTATTTCAATTTTTTCTTCTCTGTTTGTTTGTTTGGGTGTCAGGGGTTATTGCTTTGCTGCAAATCTGAAAGGCATCTTTGAAGCTTTAATATGAGTGCTTCACACATAGACTTCAAAGGTCGCTTCTCATCGCTGTGATAAGATGTGTGTATGAGCGAGTGTGAGTGTGAGAGAGTGTGTGTGCATGTTTCTTTTTTTGTTTTGTGTTTTTTTTCCCTGACATGCTGTGAGTCAAATGATAACGTTATTGTTGGCAAGATATTTTTTACAGGCTTGTTTTTTATTCAGTCTTTTCCTTCTTTCATAATTATACAGCTTGGGATGGCTGGCATCGCCACGGTTGCTGGTTAAGTGCTGTTTGAGTGGTTGTGCCACACAGCTGGAAGTTATTGTGCTCTAGTGAAGCGGAATGAAGTTAAGGAAACAGACAAAATTGTTCAGATGAGATGAGATGGGATGTGCTGGACTTAGTGGTGTCTGAAGAAGAAGAAGAATATGAAGAATCAATATAAATATGTATGCACAGGTTGTAATGTTAAGTGCCTAATGTATTACAGTGCAATGTATTACATTGTACCTGACTGACTGCATGGCAAGCTTGTCTGATTTTATGTTTCTTCAGTACAATAATTGGAGTGCAGAAAAGTTGGTTGTTCATTATATGATACATACAGTAAGTTGAATCCCAAAACAGTTTGTAATCATGTAGTGTGTATGATATGGGAGAGAAGAATGGATTTGTCATTGTTGTTCATAGTTTATCATAATGTCAAGGCCTGTTAATACAAGACCTCTGTTGAGCTTTAACTGGATTTAAATTGCATGAGCTGAAATTTGACACCAAATTGAATTACCTATAATTTAAGTTCTCATTTTTTCGTCTGTCAACCACAGATGAAAACCACACACACACACACACACACAACACTCTCTCTCTAACCTGTCAGTCACTATGACACCAGTTCATCCTATGTAAAATGTCAGCTGACTCCCCCATAACCCTGTCTGTCCCCTTTAGAGAGCAAGCAGATAGGTAGAGAGATAGAGAGAGAGATAGAGAGATGGACAGAGAGAGAGAGATAGATAGAGACAGATGTTTGAGAGTCGCCCTCTTGAAGAAGGGAGGAAAAAAATCAAGTTAGGGCCTCTGTGGTGCTGTTGCGGCAGTGTTTGCTGCAGTTTATTAGCGTTAACCGAATAAAGATGACATTAGCGACACAGATCTACATGAGGCTTGGGAGCTCCTGAGACACGTCCAGATGGTCTCCCTCTATCTGCACTTACGTGGGAAGACTTGTCGAGAAGCAGTCCGACCCACCCCCCCCAACACACACACACACACACACACACACACACAAACCTCACCCCATCCCCCTATATTGATTGAATTTCTGCCCTTCATTGCAGCTCTTATATCTGCATGTGTCTGCGCCGATATCGGTTGCAAGAAATCCGATACAGGGGGTTGTGGAGTGGGAGTTGGTGTGCTGTCGGTGTGCTGTTCCCTATTAAGCTTGCCAGTCCCATCTGTCCTCCTGGAGGTACCCCCCCCCCTTTTGACTCACCCCCCACCCCCACCCTCCCATTTTAAGTAGATCTTGCTTCTTGCTCAGGGAGGTGCAACATAGAGCTATTTCCTCCTGTCTTCCCCCTGTGTTAAAATTGCTCTCCTTTCACCCATAATTCATCTTGGTCAAGTTGGGTATAAACTGCACGGAGACCACAACACAAACACAAATAGGTGAGATTTCCTGGAGTGCAAGTGCATTCTCCTCTATGAGATTGTTCCACAGCACAGTGTCGTGGCAGTTCTGGTTCTTTGGAGTAATACCCAGGGGTGGTGGAAGCTGTCCTTGAAAGAGATAATTTGCCAAGCAGCAAATGGTGTGGTGCCTCACTGGCCGAATAAATTCTCATTGAGAAATATGCATCCTTCACTAAGACTTTATTGGCTACAGAGTGTTCTGTCTGTGCATGGAGATGTCTGTGTGTGTGTGTGTGTGTGTGTGTGTGTGTGTGTGTGTGTGTGTGTGTGGGTGCGTGCAAACGTGTGTGTTTGTGTATATGTGTATGTGTGTATGTGTGTGTGCGTGCATTCATCACCAGAGAGTGTGTGTGTATATGTGTGTGAGTGTGTGTGTGTGCGCGGGCGTTCATCACCAGAGAGTGTGTGAGTGTGTGTCACCAATGTGTGTTTGTTTGATAAATGCTTGGCTTGTGACTATTCCAGTCCCGGGGATATCTCTGATGTACTTATTAATAATAAATTGTCTGTGCTGAATGTGAGCGCTGTGGCTCCCTGCGCACAGATTGTGTAAACAAAAGACTGCTCTGAGTATCCATCTTAATAAAAAGACACTTTTACTCGATAAAGCGTCTTCGATGAAAGATTAGATTTTTGAGGGCTTCACTCTCCCGCAGTCAGTTCAGTTGGTGTTTAACTTGACCACACTGCTGCAGTTCCCAGGGTCAAAAGGAACATACACATAGATTTTGGGAAACAGAAAGTCAGCAACCAGCAAAGTCTACTGTAGTAGTTCTTGCAGTTTTTGTTGGAATGGGGAAGAGTTGAATTTTTTGGTAAGTATTGCATTGCATAATAATATATGCATAGTGTGTTGTTAGAGTTGAGAATATATCATAACTTTTCTATTTTTTACATTTTATAGACTATGAGGTTAATTTTGATCACAGCATATGTGGTTAGCAGGATATTGCAAGAGCTTTGCTATTTCAAGGGTTGAGAAACAACATAGTGCCTTATGGCACTCGTGTGTGTGTGTGTGTGTGTGTGTGTGTGTGTGTGTGTGTGTGTGTGTGTGTGTGCGTCTGTGTGTGTGTGTGTGTGTGTGCGTGTGTGTGTGTGTGTGTGTGTGTTCTGATTAAACAGGAAACAGTAAACCTGGTTATTGGAATACGGTCCTCAAGGAGAACAGGGCCTTAAATCTTCCCAAGCCAAGGTTGAACTGGTTCTCCATACCAGAAAAAAGAAGAAAAAAAAACTTCTACCATAAATGTTACAACAAACCATGGAACAGTGCTCCTACACAGAGACTAATGTTCAGGATCGACCACAACATTCCCCCCAGCTGACCCTTACAATACCAGTGTGTTGCCAAACTATGTCTGTCACATTAATAAAAATAGAGTCCATTTATTTATGCATTTCTCATGCTAGGCTGATAGGTTACTTCTCCTTGCTTGTTTTTAATCAAAGAGTGGCCAGTCAGGGGGGAAGGGGGGACATAAATCTTCCTCCTCCAGCGCTTTGTAAAAATACCCAGATTGAGTTTGCGAACCGCGGTCAGGAGAGAGCAGTAAATTACACTGCTAACAAAGTTTACATTGATTCAGATATAAGCACTTGTCCGCGTGTAACAACGATAACCTTTTAGTAGATTTGGAAAACAAATTTGACACCAATTAAAGTAACGAATGATTTTTTTCCTCCCCCCCCCCCACAACAGGAAGCTAGGCCAAAGTGTATTTGGGAGAAAGGGAGAGAAAGGGCAGAATGAGTAAGTGAGAATGAGTAAGTGAGTATGGGTGTGTGTTTGTGTGCGTGTGTTTATTTGTATGGGTCTGAGTGAGTGCAAGAGTATGTGTGTGTTGGTGTTGTTATAGAGAGAGAGAGAGAGAGAGACACAGAGAGAAAGAGAGAGGAAGGGGGTGGTGGTGGTGGTGGTGGTGGTGGCATTAATACCCACCCTGTTCTCCAGTGACTCCCCAGCCGAGACCTGCAGTGAAGTGCTCTAATACTGAAATGACATAACAAATTGCCCTCGTTCCTCGGTCAGTTAGGAAACACAATAGAGCGTGGCTGTGCCTCTCTCTCCACTCCCACTGATCCCACTGGGTTATGGAAGAGTGCTGTTTATAGACCAGAGCATAGGGGGAAGATGAGAACGCTTCCATCTAACCAGTCCAGAGTGAACGTGCTAACTCAAGATGAACTCTGCAGAGTTATACCCCCCTCCACACACACACACACACACACACACACACACACACACTTTCTTTATTCATTATTTTGTCTCTGTGTGTTTCATAGAAGTTCGTAAATTAAAGCTCATTGTCACACAAGCTTGAGAACAGGTGCTGAATTTCCTGACTTTCAGGTAAAATAATGAAAAAAAAACTTCTTTTGTTCCCTGCACATATGTCAAATAAATATTATATTTAGTTTGTAAATAGCATCATGGCTGTGTAAGTAAACTAACTCAAAAGGCATATTGGTACAATGTGCCAACAATCCAGAAGAGACAATCTCATCCTCTGAACATCAATGGTAGCATAAGGCATTTTTCGGTAGGTTACTATCCGGTCTGTTCTCTCTCTCTCTCTTTTTTCACTCCCTCTCTCTTTTTCTCCCTCGTTTTCTCTCCCCTTCTCAGTACCTTCAAAACAAACAGCTCTCATGGGTTGGGATCTGAAGTGTGTGCTTAGAAGGTAAAATATTTTCCCAAGTCAAAGCAGTGAAGTGACAAGAGTGTCAGGAAAATAGTTTGTCCTCCCGTCGCAGTTCAGCGAAAATATTGTGGGAAGCTGAGAAAGAGAACGAGTCTTGATGGACGTCTCTGACAGTCTGGAGCACTTAGGCAATTATCGGCTGTTTCTGGCCGTCACCACATCTGACGGAGACCAAACACGGCCTCTGTGTCTGTATGCACGTGTGTGTGTGTGCGTGTGTGCGCGCGCAAGTGTGTCTTGCAAGGGAAGGGGTGGGGATGGTGTGTGAGGATAATTTTACATTACACCGCCAGGCATCGGGGTCACTTTAAAAGGTAAGGATCGTTTCAGGTTGGACGTCGCCGTTTGATGGCCAATCATCCAAATTGGCCCCATCGCTCCCAAACCATCCTCTGCCTGGGAGTTGAGAGGGGAAGGGGATCCTGTGATCTGGTGGTGAGGTGCAGCTGTCCATCTGGGGTGGAGTGGGGCGAAGGATGGTACATGCGTGTGTGTGTGTGTGTGTGTGTGTGTGTGTGTGTGTGTGTGTGTGTGTGTGTGTGTGTGTGTGTGTGTGTGTGTTTTGAGAGGTACGTAAAACAGGATCACATACAGATGCCACACACATGGGCCACAGAGGTGGGACTGGGAGGAGAAATGATACAGGGAGGGTTGTGGGACAGAATGATGATAGTGTGTGTGTGTATATGTGTGTGTGTGTTGGTATATGTGTGTGTATGTACATGTGTATAGAGTGCAAGAGAATGAGAGACAGGCAGTGTGCGTGCATGCGTGTGTGTGTGTGTGTATTTGCCTTCTCTATTTTTACTGCATCCACTTGCGGAGAGAGGGGGGGGTGGGGGGGTCTGCAGATCCATGTGGAATCCTAGCCAGTGCTCAGAGGTCAGCTTCACCATAATCTTTCCCATCCCCGTCTGCTCAGAACAAAGACCATCTCATCTCAGCGGTGCTCTCCTTTCCTCCAATGGATTTGACGGGTCTTGACAGCACAGCTCCCTTCCTAACCCAAATCCAAAATGTGTAATCGTCGAAAATTGCTCACCTTATTGCTGGGCCGATCCATACCGTGTGCAATTAGGCCATTAGGAATATATACTGCGAGTGAGTCCTTTTGCCGAAGCGTTCCCTCTTACACAGGACTGAGGGGGTAATCGTTCTCCAGATAGCCCACAGGGTGGGAACAAAAGCTGCACATATTTGTACACTTGTATAGGTTAATCTGAACTGAGCGTGGTTTTCAGACGGAATCAAAACATCCTGATTTCACTGACAGTGCCGGTTTTCTGTTATAGGCTCAGAGGCGCCGCCAATTCCAATGCGTTCATCTGCATTCTGATGACTGCTAGCAGTAATTTGTTTCAGACAGACTCCTTGACTGATCTTGATGGAGGCGCGCTCACACACACACATACACACGTCACCATAACCTCTCTTGCTTTCCCTCCCTCTTTTTCCCTCTCCCCCCCTCTCTAGTACACACACACACACACACACACACACACACACTCACTCACACGCATACACAATACACTCATAAATGTATTACAGAGGAAGTCCAAACACATAACTGTCAAGAATACTTTTGATGTTATCCCCCAATGGGTTGGTTGTAGACCCTACTTGGTTTGTAGTCCAGCTACGATTGATAAACACCCCCCCTCCGCCCCATCTCTCTCTCTCACACACACACACACACTTTCTCTCCTATTTAAATTAAATCTCCATGCTTTGTAAATATCGCAGGAGGCGCACAGGGATATATTACATTTGTTGCTTTATTGCCGCGTCCGATTTATTTTACTGAATAAATGAATAGGGCTAATAGGCAGGGTAATTACAGAAAAGAAATCTTTGTAATTAGAGACTAGCGACAAGCATTTCCGCTCTGCTCTTGCCAAACAGCTGTTGGGAAAGGTAAGCCTCTGCCGCCCCCCCCCCCCACCCCACCCCTTCCACACATGCTCCGACACATGAAAGTAATTTACTTGCACTTAACTGTCTATAAACAATTAGGGCGAAACGTCGTAAGGAACGTCTCACCGCCAGCTCTCGACTTCTGAAACATATTTTCCCTCCTTTCTTCCTCGTACGACGTCTTGGGCTGCTCCACCGAACAATTATTAGTGATGCTCATCTGTGAGGTGTACAGTTTTTTTCATGAATATTGCATTGCTTCCTCGTCATTATCATAACGAGACTATCAAAGATATTAGGAGCCTTCAACGGTGTCTTCACTGGGTTCTCTCTTAGATCTACTGTCAAAGATCTGAGAATTGTCTGCAATTTAAAATTCACTCGTTTGCCTTTTTTCTCTTTCTCTCCCCATCATCATCCCTGCATATGAGAGTGTGTGTGTGTGTGTTCAAGTGGGTGTCTGTGTATTTGTAAATGCATAATTTGCATGATTGCCAGTCATTGTATGTGTATGCTGCATGAGTGTGTGCATCTCAGTGTGTGTGAGTATGTATTGTATTTGTGTGCATATGTGTGTGTGTGTGTGTGTGTGTGTGTGTGTGTTGGGGGTATATGTACATCTGCCAATGTTCCTGCCTGGCTGTCTGTCTGTGCAGGCATCTTCTGTCCCTCTGCTTGCTGTCGTGTGTCTGCTCTGTCTCCGTTTATCCAGTTTGTCTGATGGCTCATATACAGAACTGTGGAGTGGCTGCTCTCCTCCTCTGATGCCTTTATCTAGGGAAGCACACCCTATATATAATGTATATTCTGTAGGACGAAGGGAGAGTGGCATTAGCATAATGTTTGGATGTATGTTGAATAGAAGTGTGTGTGTGTGTGTGTGTGTGTGTGTGTGTGTGTGTGTGTGTGTGTGGAGGAGAGAGGGGGATGTTCGCAGTTCAGTGTTTTTTTTTATATTCATTAGATACGGAGAGTTTTGATGGACATCCAGGACAAGGCAAAGTAATTAGCATTTTTCTTGCTTTTGCAGATCCTATCCCTCTCTCTCTTTTCTCTCTCTCTCTGTCTATCTCTATCTCTTTTTCTCTCTCTCTCTCTCTCTCTACCCCTTCTGCCAGTGATGTCCTGTGAAGCCTGGAAAACGAGCACAAACCCACTGGTTAGATACCGCCAGCCAGCCACTAACAGACTGTAATTATGTACTTGCAGGGACAAGATCAGTGTGAAGAACAAAGTGCGGCGGGAAACATTGGTATGACTTATTTGGCTGTTTTGTACAAAATGTCCATCACACACATATATGCACACATGCCTGCGCACATACACACAGACACCGACGCATGTGTGGCCCACTTTACTCCTTTCCCCCTCTCCTTCTTCTTTTTTCTTCCCTGGGTGTCTTGTTATTTTTTTTCTCTCACCTTCCAGGAAATTGATTTGCTTATTAATGTGGCAAGAGACAGAGAGAGAGAGAGAGAGAGAGAGAGAGAATATGAGGAGAGATGGAGGAAAAAAACTGTTTATTCCTGCCGCTGGCTACATCAAGCGTCACAGAACGTGTTTACCCATTAACTAGCAAGACTAGCTACATGTCCGCATGTAAAAATATTTGAATTATTTCTCTCTCTCTCTTTTGGTGGTGGGGGTTGTGCTGGGGCTGGGGAAGAAACACAAGCCTAGACGAACAGTATTCATGAGCTATCTGACAATTACACCGTGGAGCGCAGATTTGTTAACATATCCTGTGGTAGCGGATGGCAATAGGACGTCTATGATATAATACTGATAAATGGTGTTGGAGGTAGTGGCCTCCCACTGAACAGCAAACAGTTTGGTGGAATTCATTGCTGGCCCCCGTCTGCTGGAAATAGGCACAGACTCAACACCCACACGGAGCTAGTGGAGGCTAGGACCCCCTGATTGTATTATCCCCGGGATGCTAGCCTGCGCACATGTACACTCCTCAGCTAATCTAAAGATAACATGTGCAATGCATCACTGAGCCTGTTATTTATGCGTGTGTGTGTGTGTGTGTATGTGTGTGTATATGTGTGTGTGTGTCTTTTTAAGTACTCTAACATGTTAACTATGTGTTTGTCCCACAGCATAATGAAAGGCCCTCTGTTGCATCCAGTCGCACAGAGGGGTGTGTTTTCAGCTCCCGTCACCATAAAAAATGACAATAATCTCATGATTATTTATGAATGTGTGAAGTTAATTCAGAGAAACTGAGGGGGAAAAAATGAAGGACTGTTCTCATACGTCGGCCGAATGCGCATGGGGCTCGGTGGAAAAATCTTCCTGTGTGAAAGGAAAAGGGCACTATTATTGCGCCAGAGCAGCACCGGGCAGAAAAACGTTTTTTCATTTGGGAGGGAAATTTTGCCCGCTCACGACCAGCGCAAACTTCATTTAGCCGAGCGGCCCTGCTTCAGCTTGATTACAGCACCGCCCCGAGCTGTTGAATTTGAATAAGGCCCGAACGGCCAGGCGGTTTTCCCCCACCATGTGATTGTAATTATTTACAAATATGTGAGCGTTCATATGAAATACAGGATGTTTTATCGAACCTCATGCATGTAATTTATGTAGGGGCTGACAGGGGAACGTGGAAAGGTCTTGATTTGGAATCCCGGTTAATTCAATCAAATTACCACGCTGCCACAGGTTGTCACGGGCTAGCGTACAAAAACATACCTCCTAGTAAAGATTAGTGCAATCGGATTAGGAATATAAATTGTCGTGACCGGCTTTTGTTTTGTATTTTAGGGGACATTAGCGTGGTACTGATGGCTGTATGTGGATATTAGCAGGATAAAACAATCGGAGGTCAGCATGGGCCCCTGGTGGCTGGTGGCTATGCTATATTCAATAACACTGAAACAAAGAGGTCTCTCTCCCATTATATTTCTTAATTTGAGCAAATCTCCGTACAAATGACTCAGCCGAGGTCTGAGTTCGGTGGAAATGCAGATTATAGAGCGATAGCGTAATTGCGTCGGACATCGGGGCACTTGCTGTGAAAGTTGCCATGCTGATTGCACGGGAAGTGGAGTTCTTCTCTGTGCATAAGTAAAAACAGAAGGGCTTCCTCTTTCTGGAAAATGACTTCCACCACAGAGAAGACTGTGCAGTACTTAAACTGTCACTTCCTCTTGAAATCATACACTAAACCTATTCATTTTTTTACCCTTGGTTCACATAATAGTCTTTTGTAAATAGCTATTTTTATTCAGCATGAAAGAAAGGGCTAAATCGCCTCGATGCATTTTCGTGTTTTATATCAATAGTAATCATGGCACACGCTATAAGACTAAATGTACTAAACAATAATCACTGACATCTCATGTATCTTTAAAGGTGCATGAGGTAGAAATATTATCATAATGTATGATTTGTTCTGAAGTTACCCAGTAGTGTCCTGTGCTGATGGTTAAGTAAATTGGTTTGGTTACTGAGTGTGTGTGGGGGGGGGGACAGGAGACCCACTGGTTCTGCTCTCTCCTCCAGTCACACACACCAAACAGGCAAATATGTGTACACACACATGCATGCGTGCGTCCACACACACACACACAAACATATACAGAGAGAGACATGCATGCACACACAGACAGACACACAACCCTTTCTTTCTGACTTTCACAAAATACCATTTAAAAACTGTAAGCAGTCAATTTTTAGTATTATTACTATAGTATTACTATTTTTTTTGCAAAAAAGGGTAAAAAACATGTATACATGGGCAGTATGATTGATAATATTCTTTATACAACATTAGTACGAGTGAATTGTGGAAATATAAGACATGTTTACAACTAAAGAACCAGACTGCAGAAACTTTGTAAATTAGCTGCATGCTGTCTCAAAACAGTTTTAGGGCTTTTTTTTCCTTATTTAGTCTTCCTCTCTCTCTGTCTGTCTCTCTCTCTCTCTGTCTCTGTCTCTCTGGTCTAAGGGGAGCCTTTTAGTACAGATATGTGTTTGAGTATTTTTCTCCTGATCTGCCAGCCTTATCGATTGTCTGCTATCAACCCTCACAAACCCTCAGTTGTAGCCTTCCCTTGATGGTTGCTAATTAGGAGGTGTAGAGAGACGCTCTCCCTCTTATCCAGCTATCTGCTCTTTATCTCTTTCTCCGTCATAATATTAGAGATAAGGACACGGACAAATACCTCTTTAACTTTTTTTTTTTTTCAATATGGCGCGGAGTCATTCTCTTAAAGAAGAGAAAACACCAACAGAGCTTGTTGGAAGTGCCCTGCAATCGTCCAATGATGGCCAATTAAATCATCAAAATCTTTCCCTCGAAAAAGAAACACACACACACACACACACACACACACTCTCACACACACATACAGACGAGGGTCTGGAGACGGGTAGAGACCCTTGGGCTGTTTAACTTTAAAGCCGCTGCTTCAGAAACTACATAAAACAAATAATCTGCCTAAGTCCATAACCCACGGAGACTTCACTGGCTGCCTGATAATTGTCTGCTTTCATGACACCATCCATCCAGAAAATTACACTTCAGTTCACAAGCCTGTTGGGCAACATTACAGCGGCTATCGTGCAAAAAGGGATGGGGGGGGCAAGAGAGAGAAAGATAGAGAGAGAAGCTTCACAAAGAAATACTGTCCGGCGGGATCTCTAAAACCATACGATTATCTGGCCATGGGGATCCATTCCCACATAAACAATTTCAAAAGAGCCTTGCCTCATAGCTAACTGTGCCGTTTCTTTTGGTGCTATACAACCCCAGCACACACGCGCACACACACACACGCATGCATGCCTGCGAACACACACACACACACACACACACACACACACACACACACACACACACACACACAGCCTCCCGGCTTCTGCTCCACTCCTCCACCCAACTCAAGCCTTTTCTTTGAGGCAATTGCTGGCTTCAAAACGTGATCCATAAAAGTTAAGACAACCTTTGCTCTCGTCCTCCTCAGATCTGACTACCTGAACCCGGAGCGACGCATTCCGCATTCCGACACGGCCGTGGAGATTGATCTGAGTGAACTGTGTTGACGATTTAGAGCCACGCTCAACTCCCACGTTTTTTTTTTTTATTATTTTAGCCCCTCTTCAACAAGATGCCATGAGCCTCCTTTGACCCTCAACTCTTAACATAGTCAACACCCAGTGTAGTGAAACATATAAACATGAAAGCGAGGCATGCTTGTGTGTCTATGTGTGTGTGTGTATTTGCATGCGCATGTGTGTGCATTTACGCATGGGTATATGTGTGTATGCATGTGTGTGTGTGTGTGTGTGTGTGCTGAAGTGTAACAGAGATTTTCATAAACTGAGGCCAGTTCTAACATAAATGTCAATGTGCCTTGACAGCATCACTGGTCATCGCTTTGCTTGGGGTCTTGAGCTGTTTCGTCTGGAGATCATGGACTTTTTCAGCTGCTGACACACACACACACACACGCACACAGACATACACACAGACACACACTCTAATATCCTGTGCTTTACAGCTAAGGCCGCGACTCTCTATGCCCTGTTTAGGCCAGGCGGTTTATTGATGTAACCTGAACACCTCCCATGGTTACTCCGTTACCTCCTCAATTAAAACGGAGGATAGACAGACTGTCTATTAAGTCGCCTGTACACTGTGGGAGTCTATGAAGTCTGTGCATTGGTGCCACTGGCCTCATTGTTTATCCCAGGGCTGGTGCAGGTTTATCGCTGCCCTCTGGCTGATTAGTATAAGGCTGTCAGGCAGACCACTTACAACAGCAAAAAAGCAAGACCACTGGCCATTTATGTTTATTCCCCTTAACTCTGATTCTTGGTAATGTTGATGTGTGCGTGTGTGTGTGCATGCGTGAGTGTGTCTGAATAACAGCTGTTTTTTGTTACCGTTCTTTTACAAACTCTTCCACCAAACAGGTATTTATAATGAAACAAATCTTACCCTAAAATGCATCCCTACTTGGCCTGCTCAAAAAATATCAGTACAACTGTACAATAGGAAAATCTTTATGCAATTAATTATTGTTTTCAGCCTGAAGACTTCTTTCTGGAGAAAAGTATAGTCTGATATCAGTATTTTATTTGCATGCTTTATTTATTTTTATGATGGATTTACATACATATAAACATATGGGTTGTTCAGCAGTGGTACTCACTGATCGACTACATCAGTACAACACTTTTCAAAAGCTGTCACTAATAATCCTCGTCACGATTAAGCATATGTCAATACACGTTCGGTTCCTGGTAATGAGATTAATACGAGCAGCTCGACGACATGAACTCAAACACACAATGAAAGTGTGCTACCCCCCCGTACAGCGATGAATGCGACGATGGCGTTACTGCAGCTTTAAAGAGGTTAGACATGCAAAGCAGCAGTAGACACTACACCAAGCAACACCAATGAGGACCGGCATTAACACCGGGTATGACGGCAAATGCTATTTAGAGCGATGAGCACTCCCCTTAACAAGCTCAACTCAATTTTCAGACCAGCCAATTCCCAACCTCCCCCCTCGGTTTTAGAGTTCTCTCGCCACCATAGGCCACTCTTCAAATTACAATTGAATTCATCTTTCACGGCTTCATCTAATATAGGCGTTTCACCAGTCAAATCAACCCCTTTCCTAATGTGTTCATCAATATAATGCCCTCTGCCTGGGAGGGACAGTCTGTAAAAATAACTGAACAGGGAGAATCTGTTTTCATAAACGTGTCGCAGATTATGTACCTATGACGTTTATTAGCTTTTTTATCACCCGCGAGCTCAAAAGAGAAAAGGAGTCGGCACAGGAGTCGAGATCTCGATGACGCTGTGACACTGAGTAGAGTTGAACTGACAGACTGAAGCCATGCAGGCAGACAGAGTCAGCGTGTGTCACACTTTCTTTTCCAAGGGTTTTAGTGGAGATGTCTGTATCCCAGAATTCCATGAGCACACTGCTGTTCACAATAGGCCTGTTTCTTCTCACTACAAAGGCGATTTTGATTATCACTTACCGGAATACATATGCAATATCCATCCCGAGGGCTGAGAACCATTTGCAACAGTTGGAGTGTCTAGAATCTCTTACGTGCACCAGTCATCACACACACAAGAATAGGGGCAAACAGACCTACTGTACATATGGGTCCTTTTAAGTGAGATGAATTTCTGCACATAATGTAAAAGGGAGTCACTGTGGGCAGGTGGTTCATTTGTCAATTTAACAAAAGATTTATGTATATAATGTAATGCATGTGTGCCTTATGGTAAATGTATCCGATTTAACAAATTAATTCATGATTTTGAAAGTGGTGTATATTTGTATGTCATTGAAATCTAAAGTTAACCCTTTGTATAACCTTCTAAAAGACATAACAAACAATTAACATCATTTCTGATAGGCTTGTGCCATGACCAGCTAACAAGTACATTTTTTTGATTGGCTGGAAATTAGTTAGCATTGTTGTATGTACACACACTTGACAGGCTTATCCAGATAAAAAGTGTGAAGAGCTAGCTAGTTTAATCTGCGCCTTAATCTTATGTTAACTCTGAGCACTGAGTTTGTGTAAGTGATTGATTGGCCATGAACTGCACAGCTCGCTGTAGCCAACTCATCTACAACAGCCCCAGTGCAGCGGCTGCAGATGTACTGCCGTTATTGATTAGAGGTCTGAGAATGGGAAGCTTTTGGGAAATGGAGAGATGCAATGGAAGAGGAGGGGAGGTAACGTTCCCTCAGGCTGTTTATAGACCCGAGAGCCCCCTCCACCTTTAAAAACGTTACCGCTTCAGCCACTGGGGTACTGTAGAGCACTCCTTTAACCAGGAGCCAAACCATTCTTTATACACACACACACACACAGACACATATGCACACACACACACACACACACACACGCAGACACATAGGCACATGCACACACACACACACACATACACACACACGTTTTTTTTCTGTGTCTCTGTATCTATCTACCTGTCTCTGTACCGAATTATCTGTCTTTCAATCAAAAGGCCATGCAGTCGCGAGGGAGCACTTGACTTCACCTTTACTTGTGTTGACCGACCTGTCCCTACCTGCAACACTTTGATCTTTGCGTTCCACACTACACACCATTCACTTCCACTGTATGTTCAAAAACAATATATCATACAAGTAAATGTTGTATATGCATACCTATGATATACATTATGCTCGACGCTATATGTTATTGTGCAAAATCTTGTTTTAAAGTTGGCAATCACTTATTTGTGTATAGTTTTTTTTTTCTTTTTTACTGTAAATAAAGATATCAGTCCTCAATGTATCAACAGCAGTCAGTTTTCCTATTGAAAATGACTAAATAATCTCCCACCGAGTCCGTGATAACATTACTGAGCATGCAACCCTGGCCTTTCAAATAAAATCATTTTTTCTCTGAAACTGCCCTGGGCATGCAGTGATTAATTGCAGACGAATCATACTGGTTTATTGTGTCATTGTGTTAGGGCACAGATTATTGCTCCATGTGTTTTGTGGCACACTGTGAGAAAGTAAAAACTGTACCAACACCCAGTTATTGCTAATTCTATGAGAAAGGGGCCAAGTGATTATTATGGACCGTTCCTGCTGGGTTTGATTTGTAACATTTTACTTAATGCATGTCTTGGTATGTAAGATTTAGTGGAGCAATAGTTGTTTAAATCAGAGCTGGTCAACGACGTGCTAAAATTGGTAATGTAGATATAACAGGACTGATTGGCCTATTGAAAGATGCAGTGATACATTGTTAGTGTTATTTCTGAAGAACATTGAGTGGTGATGGTTATAAAAGAGTAGTTTATGTGCCAGTGTATGATGGTGAATGTGATGCTCATGATCTGGAACATTTATGAGCAATAATGCATTTTTATGGGGAGTCTATTTATTACACACAGATGCAATGGAGATGTCATTTGTGGTTGGGTGGTTGGATGGGGGATGTTTTGACAGCCTCACTGTGAAGAAGCATCATAACTGCTTTTTTTTTTTTTTTTTTTAAAGAGGGGGAGGGGGACGCTTGATCCTGTGAGATAAAGTACGATATAAAGTATCAACATGCCATTCACTGTATATATTTCCCCTTCATCAATTAACTTCATAATTGTCATCAGTGGCCTGATTATGCAGATGTGATGAAGTACTTGTCATCCATATATTATTTCAAAGGGTTTAGTTTGAACGCCATCCAACGCTGCAGCTATAATTGGTCCCTTCTCACCTAGTGCTGTGTGGGGGCCCATGGAGCTCCAAGCTGAGGCGAGAGGCATCCATTTCATGGTGAGAGACAGACCCAGAGCTGCTGACCATGTTTTCAGCCCATGTGTCACGGCGGGCGTGCCGGCTACCCTTGAGGACAATACTTATGGGCACTCAGCTCCCACTGACCTCCTGGCTCTTTGAAAGCAGGGTCTTAGACCAGGGGGCTTCCAAAGACTTAACCTGTTAGTCCTGTGCTAATCCCCTCAGAAATCCTTTTGTAGACTCTCACTGTGGAAAACACGTCTCTGGCACCGGGGCATGTTTTCCATCAGTGCTACCTTTTTGGGTTTTACGGGGTGAACGGACGTTAAGTGGAGAGAGGCAAAGGAAAGGAAGGGTTGCCTGCTTGATTCATTTGTGGTCAGAATTTTTGAATTGCTCCAATAAGCATGGGCTTTCATTGTCTGTTATGTGATCTGAAAAGTTCCCTGGCAAAAAAAAGAGAGAGAGAGAGAAAGATAATTTTTTTTCTCACACACACATTAGCATTTGGTCATAGAAAGAATACAAAGAAAAAAACTTTGGAACAGGAAGTTGTTTGCATTTACATTTAAATGCATTTGACCCCTAGTCAGGAAAATGGCAGATAATTATTTTCCCTCAAGTGCTTCTTGTTTGCGGGGAGAAGAGCAATTGCTTTAGCATGGCTCCCAGCTCTGCCGACAAGCCTCGGCACAGTGAGGCAGTGGTGGTGCAAATTGCCACACCGGGTTGTTTGCTTTTTCATCAACATGCATCCGCGGCATAGGCGCAATTGCCCTGGATTTTAGAGCTCTGGCTCGTACTTGCGTGCAATCCCAGCAACCCCCACCACAGCATGGAGAGAAAAGGATTCCTGCCCGCCCCCTGCCGTGGCTGTCTGTTGAGACGAGAAACACTGGAGAGGTTCATTGTTTTGATGTGTGTGTGTGTGTGTGTGTGTGTCTGCATGGACGTGTGTGTGCTCATGCATGCATGTCGGCATCAGGCATTTTTTTTTATGTTGTTATCTGTTCACACAAGAAGCATTGTGGGATAGCGAACAACTCTGTGGTGTCCTCCTGTGCTGCAGAGAGAGAGAATGGGCATATGTGAGAGAGAGCCTAAGTGAGCTCTATTGATAACGCTGTGGAGCTTCACACTCACACTCTGGAGCAAGAATGTGCTGTAGGAGTACTCTCTGTGCATCTCAACTTTAAACAGCAGCTAAAAATGCTCCTATGTGGAAATATCCATTTTAACATTTTATTCATGTAGTGTATAGTGTGTAAATGTACACACATGGCCGAGTTTGGCCCAGTGTGTGACCCCTCTCTAGGAAGTGACCCTGAGATCTAAAATATAATAATAATAATAATAGAATGCATTTAAATATATTTTTTGGTAAATCAGAACCCTCAAAGGGTTTTAACTGCAGACAAGACTCAGCAGTAAATGCACAAACAGCATGAGATGGCAGTTTTAAAAGTGCATACTTTTCATTCCATGAACTTGTTTCACTGCCAATTACCACGTCTTCTTGCCGCGGCCATCTCTAATTTATTTATTCAGCTAGTTATCGATTGTTCTTTGTTCTCCACAGAAGCTCATTTTATTCCTCAGGACACAATGCGTGATCTCGAATTCTGACTGCAAACTTCTCGCCGACCTTTGCTCCACCTCATGGATCAGATTAGTGTAAGCTACTTGCACAGGTCCGAGAGCCTTATTAGGCGACTAACTCAGATATATACAATTTCAAAGGTTTACTCGCAAACAAAAGGCAAAAAGGGCAACTGTGTTATTGACGCAGCTCGACCCCTGGCAATTATCCACACAAAAACAAAAATCATTTTCTCTGATCCATATCCTGACATGGCGATGACCCCTCGGTACAGTAGCTGGGCTCAGTGTGTGTGTTTGAGATGTGTATATGGTAGCGTGGGTGGAATCGAGCAGGAAGCGTATACATGTATATGCATTTACGCTTTTAGAAACAGGATGACTGCTGCCAGTGTTCTGCTTTTTCGGCTTTATATACAGTATGCAAATGAAATTAAGTGGAAGGTATGGGAATTGGGGGGTGTAATCGTTTAGACCTGTGAAAACCTGTCGACTGCTGTGAGGAAGGAAGGATTTTATCCCGGAATCAGTCTGTCTTTTGGCTGCTGCTGTTGATACTACTGATGTCAGTACAAGGAGATGCCAAGATAGCAAGCTGTTTTTTTAACTTCGTCGCAAACCAACAGCATTATTCTTATCGTATGAAAAGCCTCAACCCCAAGACCCCAAGGGTGTTTGAATCATCTCATCCCCCACCTGGTTCACCCCATATCTACACCCCATTTTCACCCCCCACCCCAGTCCCTCCCATCCCCATTCTTGGTGTTATTCCTGGCTTCGTGCTCCTCAGAGTCACAGAGCTTTAGCAAATGCATGCCATTTACCATTTTTTTACTTAGTCGGATCCAAATTAAAATATGTAGATCGCAAACATCTTAGAGCAGCATATTCATGAATCTCCTTACCTCATAAAAGCTGTGTAATTCTGGGGTGTTGTTGTGCAAAAACGGGTTTCATCACAAAACAAAAACAAATATAAGTCACCAGGTGTATTTTCAGCCACTTCTATTTCTCCATTGAGCGGCAGCTAAAGGGGACTTGTCTAATTACTGACAGAGGCAAAAGTTCAGAAGGGCCCAGATGAGAATGTCTTGAAGTGAAATGGCCCTGCACTCATATTTCGAGTTCCTGAATTATGGTTTCATGCTGTAAAGTGTCAGCCATTTGGCACAGCAGTGTTCGGCAGCTGGTTTGCCTGATGAAAGGTTCAAAGAATACAACAGAAAAGCATCACAACACATTTCAGGACAGTTAGAATGCAGCCTAAGGTCTACTCCATCAGAACGTACACAACCACCTGTGTGATTGCAACTTACAATATTATTTTAGTTTGCTGCCTTGCTTTGTGTTATTGTACTTGGCTGTAAGATCATCTGTAATTACATGTGCTTTCTAAAAACAATAGTTTGCCAGACTATGATTATTTTTCAAGAAACATATCAAGGATACATATGATTTGTTGACTTCTGTGATCACTCTTCATTTCCTGGAGTGTGTTTTAAGTGAGTCTGAATGTAGAGTATGTGGTCCTGGTCAGTGACAAACAGTTTAGTCTTTCCAAAAACATTTCCTGAATTGCCTGAAATTAACTAAAAACTCAACAATTCAATCAGCTTAGCCCCTAACACCATGTGCAATGTTATATAACAAGTCAAATGGCATTTTGACTGCACATGAAAGTAGGCCCCCATGTGAGCCAAACTCACCCTGTAATTGGATTACGGCTTTGGGCGGTCTATACTGTCGAAAGTCACCATTTGCTGTACCTCCGAGCTGATGGAACACAGACACTCTGTAACCAATCTGTCATTTGCTGTGTGTGTGTGTGTACGTATATATATATGTGTGTGTGTGTGTGTGTGTGTGTGTGTGTGTGTGTGTGTGTGTGTGTGTGTGTGTGTGTGTTGGGGTACCATGCTGTAGAGTGGTAGCCACTCCCCACTCTAAGCCTCTTAAAGGGTTTGGGTCAAAGTAATAGAGTGATATGACAGCAGTGGCTGTCCCCTTAGTGACTGGAGTTGCTGTGGCCGACTTCAGCTTTGTTTGCCATGACACGACCATAAGTCATCTTATGGGGCTAAACTCTGCTGGTAGTGCCACCATGGACTTAACTGCTCCACTTGACATTTTAAGTTTGCTCTTTGCCTCTCTCCACTTTATGGGTGATGATGATGAAGTTTGGACGTGTGTGTGTGTGTGTGCGCGTGGGTGTTTACTTTTTTCCCAGGATAGCCGTTCACTGCAGTCAACACACTGAGAGGGTATTTAAGTCAGATTCCAAATATCATATTGCATTTGTTTATTTTAAACCACACTGATTCAAGTGCAATAGCCTGTAATGATTTGCATCATTCTGCAAGTATCCCTCCTCCCCTTCACTCCTCTCCTCTTTTCCTCGCACTTTTCCTCTGCTCGCCGCTCCCCTCTCCTCTCCACTGGTCTGGCTGTGAAGTTGTAAACATATCCCTGACTCATTTTTTCCAACAGAGGGGGATAGACATGGGAAAAGGGAGAAGGACGACTCGCTCCTTCTCTCTCTCCCTCTCGCTCTCTCACTCTCTCTCTCTGTCTGTCTTTAAAAAAGTTAAAATGACCCAACAGATTCCTTTTGCGTACTGGCCACAGAGAGGAATGTGATTTACATATTATTTTACCACTGTTTGGGATACTGTGGGATTCAGTTTGTCTGATGATTTTCATTGTTTGCAATGCAAAAGCTTTAGTCACACTTATGAAAAGGCCCCAAAATGCTTAGATTTGTTCTTGCCTTTTAAGAGATAGAGTAGCATATGCTGAAAATTGCTTTTCACAAACATTTGGGGAGAAAGCAAAACTCTCTTTTAGTCTATTTCATAGTCAGTATTTGTGTGGCCTTCAGGTTTGGAGTGAGTATAATGATAAACACGTTGTGTCAGATGGCAAAATGTGTATTCACACCACTCCAGTAATTAATAATCTTTTGGGATGGATTAAACTTGTGTTGATATTTTTTTTCATGTGTCAACGAGTGAATGGCTTGCATTAAAATGGAAAACAGTATGTGGAATTTGGCAGTTGTTATCATTTACTTTGCTTGGCACAAGAGATGTCTTACAGTTGAAAAATATTAAATTCTTCACACTTTTCCTCCCAAACTGCAACCTGAAAATATTTTCCTAGCATTAAGATGTTAGTTTTAATATAGTTTCACACTGCCGTTGACTCCTCATACATTTATAGGTATTAGCCAAAAAAGCAAACAACAGACTAACTAAAACAAACTGGGCCCAGAGACAGGCTTTGATCTGCACGCTGTCATCATGGGTTCAGCGTTTCACCTCGATTAGTCCCGTCTGTAGTTTCACCGGGCGGCTCAAATCTGCAGTCAAATGAACCAAGGATCAAATTATTATATTTTCTTGGCAGAAATTGGTAGGTTTCCACTACCTTTGTGTATGAATGCCAACCTGATAGAATTTCCACCTTAAATCCTCTGATAGAATTTCCACCTTAAATCCTCTGATAGAATTTCCACCTTAAAGCCTCTGACAGAGGACCTGTGAAATTGATTAGATTTGAAATAATTCATATATTTAAAACAACGAATTGGCGTGACAGTGTGTGAGCAACAAAAAACTTATAACACAGAAAACAACAGCTAAACACAAAGTAACAACACACACTTAAAGTCCTTCATACAAATAAAGTACTTTATACACACACAATTCAAGTACTTCTCTTGTCATCGTCCTGTAGAATGTCATGTTTTAATTTGAATCTAAAATCAAATGACACAGAAATAATAAAATGCATACTTAGAAATGATTGCATTGTTTGTTGTCCACTCATGAATCCAGACAGCTATATATAGACCTAGTCTACAAAATGAGACTCTGACCACTAGTATCTAAACATGCCACTGTTTGTGTAATTAGAGGGAGCAAGAGGTGAACAGTTCCTCAAACACCACATTACCGCATCTGAAATTATCAGGCCAAATTGTGTGTGTGGTGTGTGTGTGTGTGTGTGTGTGTGTGTGGTGTGTGTGCTCATGCACTTGTGTGTGTGTGTGTGTCCAGTACACATACACAGTATTTATTTTCTTTGTATGACTCCCTGTTTAGTCTGATGATCATGACTACAAATGCTGAACATAAATTAACAAAAATGTCCTTACCCACTCTGTCCACACATGCCAGTCCTCACGCCTGTGCTTATCTGTCAGAGCCATTTAACAGTTTGCTGATAGTCTCACTCTACATGTAAGGATGCCTGGCCAACATTTTTTGAACCAATATATCAAACCAAAAATTTCCATCTATTGTTATAATCTGTATATTTCTGGGGGTGCATTACCTTTTCCTTGTGAGGAACAGACAGGGAGGTTTCTGGGGCTGGGGTAAGAGGAAGTTCACCTGCCATAGTGTGGCCTGGTTAAACAAGCATCACCGCAAGGCTGTCGCACCAGTGTCATCAGGGTAATCCCTCACCCACTCCTTACCTCATGCACTGTGCACTGTTTTAGCTGGACACGCCATTAAAGTTTCGACCCCCTTTGATTCTGCCAATAGAAAGGCCTGACATAATACATTTTTAGGGAGGACCTGGAGGAACCATTTCAACCAGGATGAAAAAAGAAAAAATGCTCGAGCAAAGTCTTTCGTTTTCATTCCAGGGATACTTATAATCAGAGCTGAACTTCTCAACTTTTCATCTGTTGCCACAGAAATTCTGAAAAAGAATTATATATTTATTAAACACTCTTCACAGAAATTGCAGCAATGTCCAACACAGTCTGAACAAACGTGTCTTTAATAATAATTAGGCTTACTAACCAAGTCTCTGCTCCAGCAGGTTTTCCCTTCTCTCCAGAACTTCAGCCTATGATCTGGATTTTAGTGTTTGCGACTGGTGGTGGCCAGTATAAACAGAGTTATGTGTTTAACCATGTTGACAAAGCGGCCCACTGCTCGTTGGTTGGGGGGGGGTGATGGATGGCCGCAGCGCACGGCTAATTATTAGAGCACATAAAAGGATGCTGTTATTTTCTGCTTGGATCCTGCTGGCCTGGCCTCGTCCGGGTCATTGGGTAAATGTGCGCCGATCAGCCCTCTGCCCATATCACTCAATCTTGATGTATGAGAGCAGAGGTACAAATTAAACTTGTAGCGGCCTTTAAGGAGGGAGTGTGTAGGCTCAACAGGACGCTATTTGGGCTAATTTTTCCCTGTTTGAATCAGACAAAAAGGCACTATGCCACATTCTGTAATTACACATACACATCTGGATTCAGGTTGGGTGCCAACTGAATTTAATACATAGGGTCCACAAAATGGGGGCCAGCTCTGTTTCTTAATGTGTTAAACGTGCCTGTATGTAAAATAGAGAAAATGGGACATTTGAATTGATATTTAGTTTTCCTTAATATGTAAGATGTTAGAAGAAGTAATCTTAAAGTGAGGTAGAAGCATGCAAACATGCTCACGTACAAATATGTTCATACATACACATACATTCATATATTTACATAGACACACACAGAGACTCTTTTTCACACACACACACACACACACACACACACAGCATACCTGGCATTTGATAAATGGGAAAAAATCTTTTTTTTTTTTGTTACATACCATTGCCAGCAGACCACATTTCTCTCTGTAATCTTAAGACTGTCACAGGTCAAAGTCCCAGTTGAACATGCCATCAGAACACACTTAATCACTAATGTAGGACTACATGATAGACTGTTATCTAAAAGCAGACATACACAAGTTGTGACTGGAGCGTGTTTGCTGCAAAAATATATGGCAGACACCACTCTGAATTTAAAGCTGAGTGGTGTTCAGGGCTTGGACGTGATTGGCTGATTGGCCCTCACCAGCAAACTCTGACTTTTACTCTGAGTTCACAGGAGTGATTGAGAGGAGATGTAATAGTGAAACACTTAGAAATACCAAAGGTACTGTGGGCCTGTCAGAAACCACAGCTGTAACTCAAAGATTCAAACACTACAGCTGCCTTCAGCCTTGCTGGTAACCTGAGATCACTCCAGCAGACCAATGCTGCAAGCGTACAAGTGTTACAAGATGTGTTACTTACAGGATTACAAGTTGCCTCTACTGTTTTATGGCATCACTGAATGTAACAGCTACATTCATGTTTGATCTTTCTCTCTGTCTTTATGTAGCTTTCTGTAACTGTTTTATGGTGTATGAAAATTATTGGTAGTTGCATGCCTTATCATTGGCAACAAACAGACGTTAAAACTGTAGAATAGTTTTACCTCCATCTATGGAGATATGAGATCCTTGTCTTATAGACAATAGTTACTATTTCTTAAAATGTCGCACAACATTACAAGACTCTAAAATACACTCTTAAAACTTGCTCGCCATCAACTCCCTTGAAATTTTGCAATTTTCTTCTGTGAAGATTTGCTGCATTCATTTAGAAATATAGACTTTTGAATAAAGAATCATGTTGTTTATTTTTCCAGAAGTTACAGAAGAGTGTCATAAAACCCCATTACAAATATTTATACCTTTATTGATAGTTTACTTGTACAAGATGTACATTCATATTTTGTGAATCGGCAGAAAAAAAACAATCTCTATGGTGAATCATGTTTACGCATGCTTGCAAATGAAATGCCAATGAAAGTACTGACGGGTAACAACAAATTTCATGGAGCGGTATATGTAAATCGCAACACAAAGACTAATGGTTTGATCCACCATCCCTGAAATGTTTTGTAAACCCAGACACGCTACATTTTAGGCAAAAAAAAAAACAAAAACATAATCTGCAATCATACTTCGCTATTCAAAATGGTGGCAAGAAACAAAAAATGTTTACAGTTAAAAATATATAAAAATAAATGCAAAGCCATGTAAAAATGTACACTTGTAGTCCAACTATTTTCCTTCATAAACTTTTGGACAGCATAATAAATAAAAGCACCCATGGATTTAATTTAAAAAATGGAAACAACACTAAAGAGCTCAATAGGCGGTGGAAAAAGCGAATGCATCACATCATGTCATACCGATGGAGGTAGACCTTTCTTGGTTCTACTGGTTTGAAGGCAATTTGCAAACAGTATGGTTATTTGAAACATACTGTGAGTAGTGTTGCAAACAATGCCCCCCCCTCCCCTCCGCACCCACACACACAGACACACATATACACACACACACATACACACATCTCATACTGGTGGCAACTACTCAAGTGTCTTCAGTTATTCTCGAATGGATAGCATAATGACTAGCATGCTTGTTTTTGTGGCAGAGAGACAGTTTTCTCTCAAATGTACTTCGTGCCTTTCAGATTAAAAATGGTTTCAGTCGTGATCAAGCATATATGCCCCCGCAAAGAATGGCAGAAGATTAAAACCAAATCATAGAAAATAAGTCTACATTGAACATTAACTTTGGTGGACTTTAGTTACCCTTGCTAAGCCCAGAGATGTCATAGATACCTGATCCGAGCGGCTCTGCTGCTGATCAGAACAGAATTTAACAGAATTGCCTCGTCTAGCTCAACAAGTTGCCATGGTTTCCTTTAAAATGTACAAAAACTATGTTGGAATACCATGACCTTCTGCAGATGATTTACCATACACACAGCCTAGAAAAAAAGAAATTGTGTCTGTTTGGCAAAGAAGTTCATACACCGATATCAGTGCCAAAAATGACTGAAAATCGCTGTCCTTTTCATTTTTTTTATTAATCATTAACAATTTTACCGCTATTTTAACTTTTTAATATTTACAGTATTGCACTTTAACTGCACACAATTGCAATTTCAGTTTAACTGATGTCTCCTCGATATTTTAAATTACAAAATTGCAGTTACCCTTTCTCCTTTTAAAATGTGTCACTTGAATGCCTTTGTGATGACATGAGACCCCCCCCCCTTTTTGAAAAAAAAAAAAAAAAAAACATACCCTTCCCCTTATTTCCCTTATTCTCCACCCCTCCCCCTACACACACACATAAAAACTGTTGTTATATTCCTTCCCCTCCCCCTTTTAAGAAGTAGTATCTTCTTGCAGTGCGGATTGTAAACTCCTTAAACAAGACCTGAAGTGCAAAGGCTATCATTACTTCTATTCCCAGGACACAGCACAGTTTGACGAACAAAAGCCAAGAGAAAGCCAAGAGGGAGACTCAAACGCAAAAAGCTCTTCCAGACATGCCCAGAAGAAAATACAGCAATATAACGTTCCCAAACAACCCAAAATATATATATATAATCAGAATTATAATAACCATAATAATCATAATAATAATAACAATAACTTACCCCAAAACTAATAGCTTTTTGTTTGTTTTTTTGTTGATTTTTTGTTTTTTGTTTTTTTACATGTGGTGTGATTGCTGCTTCCTAGCTCTGTCCACAGCAAAACAAACAAATGAACAAACCAAAAAAGACAAAAAAGAAAACAGGTGTCTAAAATCTTAGTACTAGATGAGAAATATAGTGGAAAATTGTCGTGGCAGTGATCAAAACAATATCGAGGGAAAATTTCAGTTAGAGTGGAGGCCAGCCCCGAATGGTGCTTTTCTTCATTTGAGCACATGCACTGAACCATGAGCAGTGACAAGATACACAGTGGCTGGAGGTGAACATGAAGACTGTTCTGTGTGTGTGTGTGTGTGTGCGTGTGTGTGCATGCATGTGCGTGCTTGTGTGTGTGTGTGTGTGTGTGTGTGTGTGTGTGTGTGTGTGCGTGTGCGCAAGGGCATCCACACAGTCCGGAGTCTTGCCATTACATACACTTAGTGGCTCAAAAGCTTAAGCTTTGTTGCCCCTTCTTGTTTCGTTCTTTTCATTTTGTTTGTCTTTGTTTGTTTTGCCCCCCCCCCATCCCCCCCTCCCCCCCAAAGTTCTGATTCTGTTTCACTTTGATTTTGTTTGGTTTGTTTGTTTAAAAAAAAGGGAAAAAAGTCTTCTTGTCTCTTAAACGCAGGTTTGTTCAGACAGACATCCAGAGATGTTTGTACGGTCCTGGGGTTGTGATGTGAGACTGGAAGGGGTTGAGCCACTGTCCTCCAAGCAGTCCTGCCTGTTGGGCGAAAAGTAAAAGGTGATTTCATTGGTATTTAAGTACCATTTTTTTCCTTTCTGCAAGTGGTTTGTTTTGGCAGCTGGTTTTTCTTTTTGTGACAATTTTCTTTTCTCTTTCCCTCTTTCTCGTTCTCTCTCGCTCTGTCTCTCTCTTTCGCTTGCTCGCTCTCTCTCTTTTTTTTTCTCAGTTTCAGTTTCTTTTCTGTAGGTTTTTGTTTTTGTTTTGCTTTAAACTGTGAGTGTCACGGCCCCCCTCTCTTTTTCACGGGCAACAAAGTCTTGTGTGAGAAGCAATTATCAGTTCAGAGCGGCGAGAGAAGCCCGTGCAGGGGTGAGGGGGGGTGGTTGGGTTTTGGGTGGGTGCAGGGGAGAGGGTGAGGAGGGGGGTCAGAGTCCTAGTGCTTCGGCGTGTTTCCTTGCCTTGAGTCGGAGGTCGGCGATGCTGGAGTTCTTGCTGTTGCTCTTGGCGGCTGCCACCGCCGCGGCTGCAGACGCCGAGTCTGCCAGCGACGCGATTGGGAGTCCGAAGGGTGGGGGCGGGAACATCAGGTAAGGGGCGTGGGCGGCCAGGTGCGGGTGCAGGTGGGGGTGGGAGTGAGCGACGCCTTCCAACTGGAGCTGAGCCTGGACCTGTGGCACAGAGACACACACTTGAGTTATGCCAGCCCAGATAGGTGCATGTGTGCATGTGTGTGTGTGTGAAAGGAAGAGAGAGAATGGCTCTGAAATAGCATGCCTATGTGTGTATGTACATTTGTGCATGCCTTGTTCTACACTGCATGCCCTCTGCTTTAAAGGTGATCTTCCCACAGTTGTAAAGCTCATAGCCTGACTATGTTTAATATTCCCCCTAAGAAGGTCTCCATTGGCTCTCTGCTAAATGTACATTTGCAGTGAAAATAATATAACACTCAAACACTCTGTGCATTTTTTTTTTATGATGTTCCACCATTTTCACGTAATCAAATCACAGTCTGCTCACACAGTCAGAGGCAGAGTCAAAGGAGTCTGTCAGGCCCAAATCCAAACACATTAGCCTGACATTTTCCGTCCACCCTTGAAATTGCACATCATCTCCTAATCCTAATTATGGATTCAATTGCATAAACAAACAGCTTTGCACCACAAATATCTGCACGTATAAAGCCATAAATATTTATCCAGATGTATTTCAGGGTAGCCTTCGGTGGAGAGGGAGCAGGAAAGGCAGTATAAGCAGAATAAAATATCATGTTGCACTCATTCGGCGTAATTATTTCGCTGAAGTGAAAACTATACATGCAACCCCCGACTTCAAAAACTTTAGGCAAAAGATCTACAAGACCCAGTCTATTTTCTCTCTTTTTCACAGACACTTCACAGTACACTGACTATATATTTAAAAAAAATAAAGTAAAGCATGTTTTGTTTCCATCCAACCAAAATAAATCTCGTGCTTCAGTCGGTGAGGCGTAAGTGGAGCGGATTTCATTCCATTTTGCTGACGGAACATACCATTCACAAAGCAAGACTGGCACCATTTTTGTTAGTCACCAAATTGCAAGCTGCAGAGCAAGCACGCGTTTCTTTTCCAAATGACTTCAACTGACATTGAGGCTTTGTTTTTCCTTAGGAACGTATCTTTGATATCAGTTTGTGTTTGAGAGGCCTTATAAATAAAACCAGAGACTAGTTGCTGGCTGCTGCTTATGCAAATCCTGCCCTTGGCGTTTTGTTTTTGTTTTGTTTTATTTTGGTTTGATTTGTCTTGTAGTGTTGTTTCCAGTTGCCCCGCGCTACAAAAATGTAATTTACCACCACACTGCATGACATATAGGACAAACTAGCATTCCTCAAAAGTTGCAGAGATCTCTGAATTCTTGTTTGTGTTACCAGACTCCCTACCATCGCTCATTTGCATGTCAGCCACCTAAAGCACAAGGGGGGCGGGGGGGGGAGAAGGGAGAGGTCAAAGTGACTAACTCATGGGCCCAAGTGACCGGCCTTCTGAACAGCAACAGGTGATTCAGTGTGTACACATACGTACAGCACAGTATGTATGTATGTATACAGTATACAGTATATGCATGCAGCACAAAACAGGTGAACGTCGCTGGCTTTGGCTGCGGCCCTGGGCTGCTTTGTATGTGCTGTATGTAGACTCCACAGCTGAGCACTGCCAACGCTGTTCAGTGCCAATATCCATCAGGCCCTTTACTGCTCTCCACCTCTCATAATCTCTTTTATCTGCTCGCTCGCACATTGCACTCTCTGTTAGCTTAATTAGGGCTTGCTTCTTCTTCTTCTTCTTTTGGGTTGGGGGGGGGGGGGGGGGGTTTGTAGCGAAATGCAGGCAGTTCTTAGTCAGTCGTTATGGCCGGCTTCTAAAACAGATACAGCAGATCAAATATCTCTGCACTGCTTCTAATCTTGCTCACCTATCATCGGGCCCTCAAGGTGAAAGGTAGGCTTGGGTGGAGCAGCAACACACACACACACACACACAAACACACACACACACAGTTTCAGATTTGCTCTAACCCCTCAATCCTCATATCCACATATGCTTCTGCACAGACGTCCATACTGCCACCGACAACAGACCCTTCCACCTTTGCCCTATTCTCACAACTATATATCTCTAAAACAACACAGTCTATTCAATGCACTCTGTAAAATGCAGAGCTGTGCACAACATGCTTTTAAAATTAACCATCCTTTTTTTTTTTTGAAGTTCAGACACTAGCTCTCTTATTTCACTGTAACTGTCAGCCTTTTGCAATGCAGGCGCATTATATAGCTGAAAGAAACAGTTATACTGGATGTCCTGGAGAGTGGGTATGCTTTGGGATAAAATATGTATGCACGCCCAAAGATAGCAGAGGCACTGTTCTTTCTCTCTCCCTCTCTCATGTCGAATGAGTATTTCATGAATATATATATATATGTATTCCTATTCCCCATACACAACACTGGATATGAACTGCACATACATGTGTGCCAGTGAAAGCAACTGTGAGTGTAATTTGCATCGATTTATGCTCTCGATATTAAACATAAACACATTGCTAAGCACTTATACCTGCTGGAATGGCATCCTTAGGGCCCCCATGTTGACATATGGCGCGACTCTGCAGGCTTCCAAGTGACTCGCCGTTCCCAAAATAACGCCTAGATGTAAAGGTGGAGAAATGGCGTTGTTAATACGCGCTAGTTTTCATTTTTTTGTACAGTTAAGGTGGTGTCAATATATACCATTTTTGACCCGTTAGACTTATTGATCACAATAAAATACGCATCTTTAGAGAGCTCATTTACTGTGTCCATAGAGGGAACCAAAAAAATGCACGCGCTTTGTTTTCCATAATTCTCTTTTGAAGACTCTGACTTGTGTAATACTCTGGAGATCTTAAGGCTGAGCGTTTACAGCTGAGTTGTTCAGTTCAATCGATTAAAATGGGTGTATAAAAAATAGGCATAAAAATCTTTTGAAAAAAAAAAATCTTACAGAAAGAGCAAAACCCACCTTTGTGCATTTGATTCTCTTGTTTCCGACACTTCGCTCGTCTGTTTTGAAACCACACCTGCAAAGAGAAGAAATAATTTTAAGACCAATAACAAGAGCGTATTTTGTCGAATACTGAGATATTGCTTGATTTAATGAATGCTCTCAATGTGGTTTACTTGTCGGGACAATATTTTCAAGTAAGTTACTCTAATGGCTAGTATCGACTGGGTGAACTGGAGTGATTCAGGCACTTTTAAAACAAGAGCTCATGCTCAAGTAAAATGTTATTTTCTTTCATTTTGTCATGTTTAAAAATAATAGTGTGCTAAACTTTGTCTTTGTGATCAAAACACACGTGTTGGATCGCCACCATGAATAGCCTCTTCTAATCACCACACCGTTAATTGTTATTAGCTTTATTCCCTTTGGGAGGTTTCATTATAATCTTCGCCCAGCCTTTTTAATGATTATCATTTACAGTGGCTAAATTGGTGAGCAGACGGACCACAAAGGCCAATGTTTAATCATCCCAGGTGCCGATCGCCATTATGCTGCGGGAGTTTCGTTCGAAGCATTCCAGAGGAAGTTGGGTAATATGTTAGTCAATAACGTGTGCTTTATTGGACAATAAGTGTTAAGCCGTGGATTATTTGTCAACCTCGGCTTCTGAAAGGGGGAACTCGTGCTGGCCGATTTCACATCAATTATGGCTATTTTTAAACCTGCACACTTGGGAAAGAGTGTCTAACGCATCTCGCTTTGAAACTTGTGATAAATCAGAGTGAGAGAGATGGGAGCGAGAAAATCGATTTAAAAGAAATATAGTTGGCCTCCTGATGTTGCATTTGTTGATACACTTGCCAATGGCCATGGCAGTTTTTTTTTTCTAGTAGCCTATTATTATTATTATTATTATTATTATTATTATTATTATTATTAACGTTGTCAATTTGCGGAATGTCATATTTAGGCTACATTGTTCTCTTGTAGGAAATAAATCAAAAGATTCAGTCTCCTGATCGATTCCAATTATCCAGGAGCATGGTAAGCAAAGTGAGCTACACTGCTTTAGACAGTTATTTCTTCATTAAGGGCCACTCAATGATGCGTTTCTCAAATACCCTAATCTGATTTCCTTTTGATTTTTATTAGAGACAGTGAATAATGACATTTAATTTAGCTCTGCACCAGAAACCAGAAAGATATTAGTCGTAATTGAATTACTGCCTGCTGCTCACTAAGGTCTCATAACTTTCAATTAGATTCTTGACAGCTGGTCGGTGTGGGGTTTCTGTTGCACGACAAAGTACAGGTTAATATCAGCTATCTACAGCATGCTGTACAATTGACTTACAATGGATTTTCGGTTTAAATTGAAATATGTTCCCCGGCTACTGATATAAAAAATGTTACTGCTTCGCTTTTTTCCAAACAGGTAAAAAGAAATATGCACAAACATGTCTTGGTTACACTGATATAAAGTCGTCTTTTTTTAAGAGGAGTACATATTTCTCCCGTTGTGTTTTGGGTCTAGTGTTCAAGCAGTGTTCAGTCACCCTCTCCCTTAATTTGATTTCGAGCCTGCCTCTAAAACGACATTTTAAAAATGTTGCGCTTGCAAGCTGTCACACAGACTCACAATATTACTTATTCTTCCTATTAAATTGCCGAACATGAGGCATGCCATAGTAGGAGTTACATTAGAATTGAATTATTTCTAATACATTTTTATGGGAACAGTATATCAAGCCAATGGCAGATATTACAAAGATAACGCCGGGGAAAATGAGGTGACTGACATGGGAAGGTGTCCCCCGCAGCACTAGCTCAATCTCTTCATTAATTTTAATGATGTGGTTAGATCTATCCACAGCACATAAGCAACTTTTCCTCTGAATTTAGCGCCTGAAAGTGCCAGGGGAGAAAGAAAGTCTTCCCCCACTGCATGCAGTTCAACCGTGCATCAAACTGGCAATGGATACAAACGAGTCCAGCGTTTATTTGACTTTGAAATAAACTCGTAAACAGAACAACAGAGCCCCTTTCAAAGCCTCGGTGGCGAAAGATTAACCGTCAATAGACGCTGTGCAAAGCAGTCTATTAAAAAGGTTCCTGCACTTTTTTTTCACGTGTTGATATTATTTTATTAATATCCATATTAGGCTATTTACCCCTAGTAAAGTAGCTTACACTATCGATGTAATTGTAAGAACTAGCTTAAATGGTTATAGTAAGTTTTAGTGATCATTGCTAATTGTTATATTGTTTGTCATTGTAACTGTTTACGATTATGATTAATTATCAATGGCAATATTTGTTTTGAGGCATAGTGTAATTATGAGATCTATGTGGCCGCTCTTTTTCTATGCACTGCATAGATAGTATTCAAATATAATAATTGCCTACTCAATAGTCTTTTCTATTTCCATCCAAATGGTTCCAGAGGTTAATTATTATCCTGCTGTGTTGTGCAACATTACAGTCCTGGAAGTAAGGGCCTGATACACAACGTCTCCGCCCTCAAACCACAAGCTTCAAATTATGAAACCCATAGGCTGGTTTTTGAAATGACAAAATATCATAAATAAAATAATACTAAGCATTATTATAAGAGAGGTTTCGTATTGTAGACAATTGCAGGTAAACCAATTCAGAGTTTTACAAGTATGGTATTTAATAAGTCAAACAATAGGTCCATATACAAATTTGGAAATCTCAGCATGCTATGGTGGACAGTGACATTTTGTTTCGATTTGTTTTTTCTTGCGTAAACCCACTGCATGCTAAAAGTGTCCGAATAGCAGTGAACATCTAGGCCGTGTCACACATACCTGCACGCGGGCCTCCGACAGCCCGAGTCTCTGGCTCAGTTCCTCTCTCATAAACGCGTCCGGGTAGTGTGTCTCGTCAAAAAGCCTCTCTAGTTCGTTCAGTTGCTCCAACGTAAAATTCGTCCTGCTCCTTCTCTGCTTCAGTTTGCCTTGTGCGTCCTCATCTTCAGATTTGACGTCCTCCTTCTTTTCTTTGCATTCATAGATCCCTGCATATCGGGAAAGGCATATGGTCAGAACAAGCTCACTTTGTGGAGACGAACAGGCCAAATGCGCGCCGAAGACTCGGATTGAACTATGAAGATTGAGAGTCGATTGACCAGCTTGGGCCTGTTTACTTGTTCGGTGAAGAGATCAACATAAACTGTTTTGTTACACAAGTCGAGTTGTTTAGGCCTAATAGTTATACATTACTATATCAAGGAGATGAACACAAGGCTATTCCTCTGAAATCCAGCATGCCAACGATAATCACTGAAGCAGTAGCCTATATCAATAGCCAGTGGAGTCCGTTAATGCATTGCATGAACTACTAAAACAAAAACAGATTAATAGATAGAAATTATTTTTTCCCTTACAGATAGGAAAATAACTGCTGCGTTGTCCCACAATGGTCTGGATCAGGTTACTGCTCTACATCTTATTTAATATAGACCTAATTTTATATGAAAATCAGGAGTAAAGATTACTTGCTTTGGAAACAGCAGTTTCAGAGAACCGAAAGCTGTAGTCCTAATTCAAAATATCATAAACACCTTAAACTACTGACGTGGTTGCCATCAAAGGTCTGGAAAAAAAAATATCCAGAAGCTATATTTTACATTTCTATAGCTTCATTGTACATATGCATTTTTTAGACTTTTTATGATGCCTTGTTTTTTTACTCCATAAAAGAAAGACGATTACAGTTCATTTTTAACAGCGTGTTCCCAGGAGATAAATGTTGACAACAGTTGCTTTAAAAGTAGGCCAAATGTGTTATGCCTATATATTCTCGCCACGAGTAACAGTGATATTATAAATATGTTATTAGCCTCGTCAGTGTTTATTAATATTATTATTATTATTGTTGTTGTTGTTGTTATTATTATTATTATTAGCCAAATGCTAATTATTACCTGCCAATTATTACCTTTTCTTTCTCTTCTTTCTTTCTCCTTTTTAGCTTTTTTTGTAATTATTTTAGTAAGCTACAAATAAGTCAGAAAGTGCAGTTCACAAATTCAATTTGTCCATGCTCAGCCATAGTCAATGCATTTTTAACACAGCAAAATTTGGTGTGCATATTAAACATAAGCTATTTTGCAATACATATAATAGCAGGATGGTCTTGTGATTCCAATTCTAATAATGACTACCTGTATAGCCACGTTTTGCCATAGTCTGTTTCACTATTAGATGGCTCAAACTGAGGCCTAATGTTTTGAATAGCATGTCGTAGGTTATGACGAACGATCATCTGCACGTCATATAACTGAGATATTGTCTATAATAGATAGTAAAAGCCTCAATCTGGGATTCAAAACGTCTGTTTTGTCACCACAACTGCTCGCGTTTACCATGCACACGTCTAGTAGCCAGCAAGACAATCGCTGAAATTTCACAATACGCATGTCTGAAAAACGGGAGACAGAAATCATATTCGTCACATGAAATGGATTGTTTGAAAATATTTCTATGACTCCGTTCTTCGAAAGCACGTTTGTTATCCAAATGGCTCGATAACATAACATTACATTCAGTCACCGGTTTGCTAAGAGTGGCTTAGAGATTCCGCTTCACCATAGAGTGGGACATTTTAGCTATGTCTAACTTACCTTCAGAAGCCCTTGTAACATTAAACTCCTTCAGTTTTTCTTTTTCAAGCTCTACGTGGTCCTTGAATAGATGCACTGGACAGTGGTTGCTTGTTTCAGTAATGTCCTGGAGGTTTGTCTCCGAGTTCCCCAGCTCCCTGGCTCTCGACAAGCCACTCTCCAAAACTTCCCTGTACGTGATACTCTCCTTGGTGCTCTCCTTGGTTTTTTGATCGAAAGATTTCGAGACGAACGCCGTAAGTTCTTCCATGGCTGGTTTTCAGTGGTCCTGCTCACAGAAATCCACTTTTAAATCACCTAGCGATGAATGTCTGTTCTTTTATTTGCTCGCTCGGTTGTGAACACGGCAATATTAGGGTGTAGAAGGTTAGATCACTCCTGCTGGTTATGTCTCTGTTTTGGAGATCTCACTATTTATACATGGCTACCTCGGCCCAGCCCCCATCTCCGTGACTTGAGCAATTACGGGCGGCTCTGGCGTCTGAATTCAACTTTCAGCAGCTTTTGCTGAAATCAATGTAGCAATGGAGTCCACTAATATAATTACTATTCATTAGGATGCCCGGAGTGGCGTGTGCAGAATTGGACGATAGTTATGGATATTCAACTAATTCTCTGATAATTTCATTGACGCAATTACGAGATATGAATATGAGCAGGGAATTATTGGATTTGCTGTTTCAGTGCATTTGTTCGAAATTACGTCGATAAAAGGTGTGATCAGAAACGAGACGACTTAAACCTTAGCGACCATAGGGAGGCAATGTTCTGACAATTTGTCAACTTCTGTGAAATTAAATGAAATAATTATTTTGGTCAGTCTTCCCGAAATTTGCATGGCCTTGTTTTAAGGTAAGGCAATGTTACATTCAGGGATTTTCCTTAACGAGGTAACATTGTGCCACAGTCTAACTATCTGAACGATGCATAATGCATATAAATAGTCTAATAATACAACAATATTCAAAAAGTCTCAATATTCCAAATAGGTAACACTAAAGATGGTCTCCTTGAATTGATGCTGTTGTGGATCTCTCCTTACCTGAAATAAAAGGATACAGCCTCGAAATATATTAAGAAACCATGTGAATGAAAAAGTGAACTCTTAATTTACTTATCTGTTTCTTGATTTTATAGGCTATTTAATTAAAGTTGTGGGCCTACAATCAATATGTTAGAGAGATTTCCTGCTAGTCATATGGAGATTTTAATTTAATAAATCAAAGCACCCTAAATACAAGAATTTATCTTATAAAATATACACAAATATTTCATTTTATTACATTTTATTTCACAAGTTTAAAAAAAATGTTCTATGTTATATAGGATATACATAATAAAATAGTAATAATATAATATGCATCATAAATAGTATTTTTTTTTTTTTTTTTTTGGTTTTGACAATTAAGTTAAACTGCAATTCATTTAATACATCACTGTTCATTCAGACTAGGAGGAACATGTGCAGTGAATTATCTAAATATTTTCAAAGAACTAGGCTATTAATACAATTTTTACATCTCCGCAATTAAATGGCAAAATTTTGTATTCATGTTTAACAACAAAATCAAATATATCAAAATGTACACCGCGCTCGTCAGGGAAGTCTATGATTGCCGTGTTTCAAATGAGACATGATCAAAATATTCCTAGTAATGGTAGTGCCCCTGCCGGATCAGTGGAGCGATAAAGGGCCGAACAAGAGGGCTTGTCCCCCGTGTATACAACGCTCCATGCTGTGAAATCACTCGTGTAAACCTCACTGATGACGTCTTTTGATAGCTCTTCATCTGTCCTCGGCCTCCAGACTGCTCAAATTTTCATGCCTCCAAATATTTGCAGAATTACGACCTCACTGCCAGCTGAATGCTCTGTATTGTATTTCACCAGTCTTCCCCACACTTGGCAGTTTTAATTGTTTCGTTGTTTGACTCCTTTTTTTATTTCGAGGTTTGCAGGCAATATTGTAACCTGCACCCATATTACGCATATTCTCCATGTGGTGTTCCCTAAATTAGCCTGCCAGTCCTTGTAAACCTCATTCTCTCCTCCGTAGCTTTCATTCGATGTAAGCAAGGATTTGGTCCTTGTGTGAGGTTCAAAAGAAACCCACATGTGAGAGGTTAGGATGCTTTGTGAGTCATCGTGTCACCTCTCTTAGAATCATGTGCTGTTTCGGTGTTCTTTTGAGGTCATTTAGAACCATAAGTATAGATTGAGCTACTGGGTAAAAATTCAGTCCTGACTGCCTATTGTGCCGCTTGCCATGCTGATATATGGTGGACTTCATGAATGGTACAAATGTCAGCATATATGCTTACAAGTCCTACACAACATCCTATCTATTTGGGCCTTCTCTTTCACTTACGCTACATTTGGGGGTTTCTACATAGACTACACCAAATAATTGCGGCTCTTCAAAGCGACCCTTACAGATGTCTGAAAATTACTGAGTGTATGGGCCGATTGACGTAAAGTACCCACATGTGGTTCCCAATCAGCAACAGCCTCGGGGGTATCGGAATACATGAGCGCAAATCGACAAGCAATGCTCTTCTGCTTCCCCTCTGGTGTCGCCATAGTTTAGTGGCGAAACATCCTTAAAGGCACACGATTCATATTTCTAACTCCTAGTTATTGCCAGCATCCCTCCCACTCTAGCATGATGCTCTCTCTCTCTCTCTCTCTCTCTCTCTCTCTCTCTCTGTGTCTATAAAAGAGTATTTCATTTCAGTGTGGCTGCATAGAGCAGCGTCTCAGGAATTGTGAGTCACTTGCTTCCCGGGAAGGTTAGCCCGGCTGGCTACTGTAGGTGCACTGTTTGTTTAAGTTATGAAGAACAGCAGTAGTTTAAGCACTCTGGACAAGGGAACCCCACCCTCTCTCAGTGCTCACTGGGCTCTTTTGGACTGTCCTGTCATTGTGTGAGGTGAAAGATACTTGTAGGATATAGGCTACACAGCAGTGCAATGACAGAAGCAACGTCAGAGTTTTGAGGCTTATTATCTATGTCCATACATTGTAACATTCGTCAGTTGGTTTTTTTTTTAAATTAGCACATCATTTAAAGTATGCCTACATAAACCTCAGTTACACACGCACGCACCCGCACACACACACACACACAAACTGTTAGCAAATAATTATGTCCAAGATTTTATTTAGACTCCATTACATTTATTAAGCTAGGTTTTGTGTCTGTTTAGTACCATCAGGTAAGGTTACTGAAAAGTGTGCTATTTTTATAAATAGGTTGTCGGAATATTGCGATATTTACAATTTAGTACTGATGTAATGATAGAAACACATCTTGAATTACGTTTTAATGTCATAGTAAGCATTTCGCAAACATTTCTCTACATTTTGCAGACATCAGCTTTTGCCAGTTAGAATTACTATGACCTCTTAGTTTACATGCAGCTATGAACGCAATTTGTGCGACTTTGATCAGCCGAGAGCATCAGCAACAAACTATTTTAATATAGACTAAGTTTTAACACTTTCTGTTAATTTAACTGACGGATGACAAAAAGCGAAGTTTGTAAACATCAGACCCTCTCACACACAAAAAACTCTTCAAAAACAGTCTTGATTTATAAATGTCGCCTACTCAGTTAAAAAATATAAACGTTGAACAGTGTTGCTGGTAAACACAAGCATATTTTGGACTGTTAGCCAAATGTGAACAGTGCGTCATGAGTGTCAAATTCAACAAGGCTTCAGTCTTTGCCATTTCGCCGAGGCGCGTCTGTGTGACTGGAGGCAATTCAAGCCATTAAAGCCCAAAGCAAGCTCACAAGAACCAGCAGGTGGAACACTGCCACTTTAAGAAATAATTGGTTTGAATTATTTGCATTCCATTAATCAGTTGGCAGGGACAGCGCGCGACGTCCTGGTCCCAGTTATGCAAAACGTAAACGTAATTACGCCTTAGTACTCGTAATTGTGCGACGATAACACTCTTCCTCCTCTCCTACCTTTGATTAGCTTTTGGCACATTATTAGCTAATAAGGACGCGTTATTGGGTTTGATGCAACTGCTGGGAAACGCAGGCACCGAAGGCTGTCTGAAGCAGGACTGGTTCTGATGTAACTTTTCTGTCTGCAGAGAACGCATTTTGGCAAACGTCCATTTCATCATTCGCTTCATGATCCGTTTGCGCGCTGGCCTGCCCTTCGTGGTATTGCTGCGGCAAAAACGTTAAGCACTTCTCATTTTTG